>JBBBDQ010002145.1:557500-612500 GCA_037127315.1 Ascarosepion bandense
CACTTTCCGCCTGTGGAACTCACTCCCGTATTCTTGCTTTCCTGACGGCTACAACCTCCAGAAATTTAAATGCAAAGTCAATACTCATCTATTAACCACTGGCCTCTAGCTCTCTCCCCTCCCCTGTATAACCTTCCCTTTCTCCACCTATGTATCTGTCATCGCACCTGCTTTCTCAGCTTTCTATTGTTCCTTTCTAACTAGTTTGTACTCCTCACTCTTTTCTAATTAATCTTGTTACATTTATGTAACCCCCTGCACATCAGTGGCGTTTCCGCCTTGCTCGGGGTGAAATGATTAAAAAAAATATCAGTTCTTCAATATGGCAGTGAATGCTGGACAATACCATCAAAGACGAAGGGAAAACTTGAAGCAACTGAAATATGGTTCTACAGAAGGATGCTACGAATATCATGTATCGACCATGTGAGCAATGTTGAGGTTTTGGAAAGGATGGAAACAGAAAGGAAATTAATGTTGAGCATCAAGAAGAGACAACTAAAGTTCCTGGGACATGCAATGAGGAAAGAGAGCTTGGAGAATCTTAATCAAGAACAGTGCGGGTTCGTCAAAGACACTGGAGCAAGGAATGCCATATTTATGATTAGGATGCTCTCTGAAAGGGCCATACAAATGAAGAAAGACTTGTAATTATGTTTTATCGATTATGCAAAGGCGTTTGAAAAATACGCCACAAAGAATTGATGGAGATGCTCAGCTGCCTCGACATATTTGGAAAAGACTTAAGAGCAATCAATAATCTCTACTGGCAGCAAACCGCCTGCATACGGACAGGTAACGAATTCAGCAGATATACAAAGATAAAAAGGGGCGTAAGACAATGATGTGTCTTTTCATCGGATCTATTGAACTTGTACTGCGAGACTATTCTGATGGCCCTAGAAGTTATGCCAGGATTTGTCATCGGAGGCCACAATTTTAACAACATAAGGTACGCAGATGATATAGTGCTGATAGCAGACACAGATAGTAAATACAAGACCTCATACAGAAGTTAGCTGAAGAGAGTGACAAGAAAAGACTACCAATAAACTGCAAGAAAACCGAATGCATGGTTATCAGCAAAAAGGGAAACCAATATGCCAAATACAGGTGGGAATACTAAAATCAAGCAGGTACAAAAATTTAAATACCTGGGAAGTGTTTTAACAGACGACAGAAAGTGCGACACAGAGATCTGAAGGCAAATTGGCATGGCGAAGGAAGCATTCCAGAAGTTGAGAAAAGTATTAAGAAACAGAACAATTTCGCTAGAAACAAAGAAGAGAGTATTGGATTGCTATGCGATATCAGTTCTTCAATATGGCAGTGAATGCTGGACAATACCATCAAAGATGAAGGGAAAACTTGAAGCAACTGAAATATGGTTCTACAGAAGGATGCTACGAATATCATGTATCGACCATGTGAGCAATGTTGAGGTTTTAGGAAGGATGGAAACCAAAAGGAAATTAATACCGAGCATCAGGAAGAGACAGCTAAAGTTCCTGGGACATGCAATAAAGAAATAGATCTTGGAGAACCTGATACTAACAGGCCAGATAGACGGAAAAAACAGAGGAAAGCAGTGGATAACATATTTGAAGGACCTGATCAGGTGGATGACGGAACGAGGGTTGCGTGGTGTAACAGGAGAAAGCGGGCTAAGAGCCATCAGGGATAAAGTGACGTGGAAAGCCATGATCGCCTATGTCCTGAAAGGACAGGGTATATAGAAGAAGAAGATACTAGCCAGTAAGCTTGAGGTTAATAAGTTAAAGTTTTAGATTAATCCAGAGCATACTATATTATCACAGACTAGCAGTATAGCCCGGCGTTGCTCGGGTGTAATGAAAGCTCAGACTCTTTGGACGTTAGCACGAAAGTCTAAAAAGCAATAGTTGTTTCGAGTTAAAGCAAAACCGTAGACTGAAAGAAAAATGAATAGATGTAAATCAAATTTTGATTTACTGGTATCGATATAAAATAAGTTTTCTTCGTCGTAAACTGAATTTTGAAGGCTAAATAAATTCTCTGAGTAGATGGTATCATGGCTGAGACTAAGAACTACAATTATATCTACTTAGAGCCAAACCCGAAGCAAAAACTAAAATAAAAGGGCTGAAAAAATACAAACATACATGCAGATAAACAGATACACACACAAACATCTTGCCTTATATATATATATATATATATATATATATATATATATATATATTATCGATTTTCTGCACTTTTGTAAGTACTGCAACCTTGAAACTTCTGAATATCGTTTCTTATGTCGTTGTCTATGAGTGTATCAAATTTGATTAAAATAGGACCACTCCTTCTATAACTCGATTTTTCGATTATCGATTTTCGATATTTATCGGTGGTACCTCGACACAAAATCTAGCTGAGAACACTCGCAGACGCTTATAGTACAACTGTAAATTTTCAAGAAAATCGGTTCAGCCGTTTCGGAGTCTATAGGTAACGGACACACACACACACACACACACACACACACACACACACACACACACACACACACACATTTCCATTTATAAATAAGTTTAGATATGAATCAATTTTGTTTGCTAATTAGTCTTTCAGTGAACCTTTGACTTTGATGTTTGTTCGATCGTTTGTTACACAAATGAAACCGAAATTCTCACACTTAATTAATTACTCATATCAGTTGCATAGTTATTCGAGTTACAATATTATAAAAATAATGCTTACCGATGGTTTGTTTACTAACGGTCGCAAATAATTTACTTGTCTTTATTGATGGAATCGACGACTACAGTTCATACAACAGTTAAAACAACGTTAACTTGTGTCATATATGCAGTACTGAGCAAAAGTATTAGGACAAGAACTATTTTATCTTTTATGAGGCATCAAAATAAAGTTTAAAATCACCCTCGTCCTAACATTTTTGCACACTACCGGTAGTGTACCGAAGTATTAGGACAGGGGTGATTTTTCTAAAAACCTCTATGAAATTCAAATACAGGGTGAAAAGCCAAGTAAATTGCTAATAAATATTGATTACTTAAAACTAGGCGTAAAAGAAATGTATTAAAAAGAAGTTATATTTAATTTTTTCTATTTTCTATTAAAACATTTTGAAACTACTCTATTGAACATCTATGAGATATCTTGGATAAAAAATTGATAAATCTAGTTATTTCGCAAGACACACTTTGGGAACAAATACAAGCTGCTTGGCAGGAGATACCATTGAATACATTGAAGAAGCTTTTGATGTCAGTGTCTGACAGAATGAAGGCTGTGATCAAAGCAAAAGGTTATTATACTAAATATTAAATTTATTTTGTAACAAGTAGTTTTCTTGTTAAACCATTTGTTGAGTAAATCAAATAAAATTACTTTAATTAAATTGTTTAGTTTCTGTCAATATGCCTCATAAAAGATAAAATAATTCTTGTCCTAATACTTTTGCACAGTACTGTATCTGCACACACAGACGAATTTTCCATTTATTTTATATTAACGCAATTCATTCACTTGCACTGTAAAAAAAGTGTAGAAAATATTCTGTGTGAAGTTGTTTGCAAAGAATGTTTCTAATTTAATTCTTTAAATTAAAAAAGTAATACAGAAATAAAAAAGTATAACAATTTGTTGATTCGTGTTTGAAGATTCTTAATTCTTTGTTTGTACACCCTCCTCTCTCTCACACACACAAACACAAACACACAAGTCAGTTAAGTGCCATACGTGATACACACTTGGGCGATCATGTCTCGAAAGAGACATGGCTGACTGGGCAGAAGATTATCCCGCAGTAGGTTGCCATTGCTTTCTGCAAGACGCGGTAGACTGGTTGCCGACCAAGGCTATAGAACCCAATCTGAACTGCTATTTAACCCATAGCTGGAAGGAAGAGACGGATTAATACCTTTCCCAGGGTTATTTGCGCGTAAGTGAATACAATGGATTCAACTGGAATTCGAACTCTGCTCGCCGGTTTTTCGTTCCGAGCCGATATCCACTGGACCACAACGCACATACGTGCTCATATACAATATAAGTTTTTGTATAAACCATTTTAATTATTCTACGCGTTTACTCTAACTAGGTTTCTTATTTTATTACTGATGAGTTGAAAAAATGTTATTTCTTTTTACTCATCTTTATTTTGCATTTCCTCTTTTTTTACTCATTCTCTCGTAAGCAAACTTTCTCTTCTCTTTGCTTAATTTAATTTTATTATTTCAGGTTGTTTCTGGCAAATAAACCGGGTATAACGGCGGGCTTCTAGATAAGGAAATATTCTAAAAAACACGTAAATCAAATTAAAAGAAAACAGTTCTAAGGCGGAAAAACGATGACGTCAGCCCGCCAGATAATGTTTGTTAGCAAAACCTTAAAAAATATTTGACGATCTCAAGGGCACAGGCAAGAAAATTCTCCATTTTGACGAGCTGCGTGAATATTGAACAGAAAAAAAAAAAAAAAAAAGAAAAAACACGTGATATGGCATATATTATGAGCGGGTGTAGGCATGTAGCCTATGATTTACTGTTTGGCACTTAAGAAATCACGGTGGCGGTGAGGTTGACCTTGTGCGATCAAGAGCAAGTATATATATAAAGGGAAACACTAGCACAACAATGGCCGACTGAGAAGAAATATTATCCAGACAATTAGCTCATCTTCATGTTTGCTTTTATATCACTAGTTTTTTTTACATTAACCTTGTATAAAATTCAACTCGCGTATATATTTTGTGGTGGAAAGTCTTCTCGTGTAACTTGTCAATCACAATCTCGTGTTACGAGAGCCAAAGTAACACTAACGAGATTTACCAAATTAAAATATGTACAATGAATGAAGCGGATTAATTATTATTATGCTGAGAACGCAATCGTCAAAAAATATACACGGAATTCATAGCTGGAAAAACACGAAAATACAAGAAAGTGTTTCCTGAAAAATATTTCCTGACGTGGACCTAATGTTACTAATGAAAATATTATGTTAGTCTAGGCGAATACAATAATTCACTATAGTAATTTGTCTTACACTATCTTCTGTCTCCTATAGTAATTTATCATACACTATCTTCTATCTCATATGGTCAATTATCATACACTATCTTTTATATTCTATAGTAATTTATCATATACTATCTTCTATCTTCTAAAGTAATTTATCATACACTATTTTCTATCTTCTATAGTCAGTTATCATACACTATCTTCTATCTCCTATAGTAATTTATCATACATTAATTTCTATGTCTTATAGTAATTTATCATACACTATCTTTTTTTTCCTAGAGTAATTTATCATACACTATCTTCTATCTCCTATAGTAATTTATCATACACTATCTTCTATAACATAAATAATTTATCATACACTATGTTCTATCTTCGATAGTAAGTTAGCATACACTATCTTCTATCTCCTATAGTAATTTATCATACATGAATTTCTATCTCCTATAGTAATTTATCATACACTATTTTGTATCTTCTATAGTAGTTTATCATACACTATCTTCTATCTTCTCTAGTAATATATCATACACTATTTTGTATCTTCTATAGTAATTATCATACACTATCTTCTACATCCTATAGCAATTTATCATACACTCTCTTCTATCTCCTATAGTATTTTATCATACGCTATCTTTTATCTCCTATAGTAATTTATCTTACATTATTTTATATCTTCTAATTAAAGCTGCTGTTTGTTAGTTTAGAGTTGTTATTGAACTGTAAACGGCTATTTAAAGTATGGTACTACGCGGACTCGTGCCAGTAAACGGTTGCTGACGATGGATGGTAGGTAATTCTCAAAACGCCATCCTCTCTTGGTTTTTTACGATAACAAGACGGACTGGATGCTCGTCTGGAAAAAAGGCAGGCTAAGACGTGAGCTATGATTTGGAGACGTTCGAATCAAGCAAGTACAGACATTTAATGAATTTTTTTTTATCGTATCACCCCGAGCAAGGCGGTAACACCACTGATGTGCAGGGGCTACGTAATAGTGAAAAGATTGGAAAAGAGAAAGCTGGAAACCACATCCTAAACAGGGAACAAGGGATGAGCCTCTTAACCTGTTCAATAAACATGGGTGGAGTGTGAACCGGGCGATAGATTGATCTATCTACTCCAATTGGAAAAAAAGGCTTACTTTAAGAATATTTCAAACAAAACAGAACTCCAACACGACAAAAGTGTCTTTAAATTTTGGTCACACCAAGATGGCCAATGGGAGTCAAATTTTAATCGCAGTAGTATAGAAAGTTCTAGAGAAGGATACTGAAAATTCGCTGCAACAAAGAAGTCTTCAAATAAATTGCAACATGAACGTTTCTACTCGGAATCAGGAAAATCAGCTGAAGCATTGTGAGATAGGAGTGTTTGGAAAACGTAACGCTCACAAGGTATATTGAGGGTTATATACATAAGGGAAGGTAGCGAACCATTGACGATCTTGTGCTAGTAGATAGTAGAACGGAGATGAGAGGTTCAGTAAAGAGAGAATAACCTCTAAGAGCTACACAAGATAGGAAGTTGTGGAGACCTATGATCGTCTATATAGAAGTAAAAGTTGTATAGTTACTGACGATGGAAAACAAGACGCAAGAAACCCGAAGTTACGTTTGAGCTTGCTTAATTCATTGCTTAGATTTTTGTAGTCATCTTTGTCTTCCAAAATATCAAAAAACATAGAGATTTCATTAGAAACAAAATGTGTACTAAACTGATATGTAATATCGATCCTACTCCATGGAAATGAATACTGGCTAATTTCCTCATATTTGTAATTATTATCTAAAAAATATAAACTGAAGTTTTTATATCAGTCATTTTTATTATTATACGAGTTGAGTGAGATTAGTTACTTATTTCATTGAGTTTTTTGTGAGTCGAAAAAACAACACGCGATTTCTTCTTGTTAATGTTCTCCTTTAATTCTCTCTTTCTCTAACATCTCTCTCTCTCTCCCTCTCTCTCCCTCTCTCCCTCTCTATCTATCTCTCTGCTTAATTTGAGAACATATAAAATTTACAAGTTATTTTTAATCATTTCACTCTAAGCAAGGCGGGACCACCACTAGTGATCAAGAGTTATATTGAGAAAAAGTATTGGGTACAGGGAGTATCGAAGAAAGAACTTCTTCATGTTCCATGTCTCTTCAGGACGTAGGCGATCATGGACTTCCACTTGGCTCTGTCTCGTGTCGCTCTCAATATTTTTTCTCTTGGTATCTCTTCTAAGCTCCGCTTCATCAACCATTTGCTCTGACATTACAAGTACGTCTTGCGCTGCTTTCCCCCTGTCTCTTCTTCCATTTATCCGATCTGTGAGTATCAAGTTCTCCAGGCCTTCCTTCCCCATTACGTGTGCCAGGAACCTCATTTGTCTCTTCCTGATATTTATTATCAGTTTTCTTCTCGTTTGCATCCTTTCCAAACACCCCATCGTTGCACACGTGTTCCATCCATTGTATCCTCAGCATCCTTCTGTAAAACCACATTTCTGCTGCCTCAAGCCTCTCCCTCATCTTTGATATGATCGTCTAGCATTCACTTCTATACAGAAGGAGAGATATCACATAGCAATTCAGCACTCTTTGTTTCTAATGAGATTTTCCTGTCTTTCACTACTCTGGCTAGCTTCTGAAATGCGTCTTTGGCCATACTAATTCGTCTTTGGATCTACGTGTCACATTTTCAATCATCTGTCAAAACACTTTCCAGGTATTAGAATATTTTTACTTGTTTTATTTCAGATTCTTCAACTTGCAGTTGGCATATTGATCTCATCTTTTTGCTGATGACCATGCATTCAGTTTTCTTGAGGTTTATGCTCAATCCTTTCTTTTCACTTTCTTTTGCTACCTTCTGTAGAAGGTCCTGCACTTTCCTTTCCGTGTCTGCTATCAGCACCGTGTCATCCGCGTATCGGCTATTGTTGAGATTGTGGCCGCCAATGATGAATCCTGGCAAGGCTTTTATTTTTCTCATAATTGCTTTGCTGTACAGGTTGAAAAGATCCGGTGAGAAAACACATCCTTGTTTTACGCCGCTTTCTATTTTTGCATACCTGCTGAGTTCACCTCCTATCCGTACAAAAGCGGTTTGCTGCCAAAATAGATTATTGATTATCCTAACGTCTTTTCCGAAAATGTCGAGGTTGTCGAGCATTTGGAATTCAAGTAGATACAAGATGGCAGTTGACGTTGGATTTAAATTTTTTGAGATTGTAGCTATCAGGAAAGCAAGTAAACGGAAGGGAGTTCCACAGGCAGGAAGTGCGAGAAAAACATCGTGACCGAGTAGAAATGGCGGTTGTATTTAATTATTTCAAGGGTAAAAGAGTGAGAAATAGATGCCAGTTTGGTAACACGCTTAAATTCACGTGGATTCGACACCAGAAAAAAAAAACTCACTGGATCAAGTGGCAATCTAGCAAAGAAAGTATTTTTCGAAATAATTGAAAACATCAAATAATCAGAATAATATACAATGAGACGCAGAAACTAGCAGTGAATACTGCGCAGTTTACAGATACGCTTTACAGCTGAGGAAGACAAAAATTTAAAAAAACAAATTGTTCGAATTGTACACAATGAGACGTAGAAAATAGCAGTGACCCCTAGGAAATTAACTCACAGATAAACAGGTGACCTGAAACGATAGAGATGTGGTTCTACAGATGGATGCTGAGAACACCAATGACTGAACATGCAAGTAACAAAAAGATTTTTTTAAAGAAGTAGAAAAATAAAATGACAATCAGAAAATGACGGTTAAAATCTTTGAGATATTTGAGGAAATATAGGTTCGGAGAATGTAACACTCAAGAGGTTTATTGAAAGCAAAAGAAACAGTGATGAAATTACGTATTGTGAATTGACGCCATAACATAACCTTATTTCAGGCCACAAGGGAATGAATTATAGCCTGAATGGACATGGCACATAAAAGAAGAAAAAGCGAAAAATCTGAAATTACTTTCAAAGCCCTTCTACAATTCTAGTAATCATGCCTCTGTGATAGTAGCTTCTGGGTATAGAAATATATTCTTGTACCAAGATAATTTGACAATGAAGCAAGTTGATCTTTCACGTGATAAACAGGCAGATCTTATGTAAACATTGTAATTTATAATAGTTATAATTATAAATTATATCTTTTTATTATTACTTATTGTTAACAGATATTTTTGATACAACGTCTGCATATCTATTTTTGCAATATTCTATTGTTCACAAAATAAATAAAAAGATGGATATATATATATAATATCTTCCGACGAATGTTCAAGGAATAATTGATTAACCATAGGCAATGGCCAAAATTGCCTGTTTATCAGATCAAATAGTCTGGGTATAACGGTATATATATATATATATATATATATATATATATATATATGAACTTATTTATAAATGGAACTTTGTCTCTGTGTGTGTATGTGTCTGTGTGTCTGTGTGTGAGTATGTGTGTGTGTGTGTGTGTGTGTCTGTGCGTGAGTATGTGTGTGTGTGTGCGTGTGTGTGTGTGTGTGTGTGTGTGTGTGCCAGTTACATATAGACTCCGAAACGGCTGAACCGATTTTCTTGAAAATTTACACAGTTGTACTATAAGCGTCTGTGAGTGTTCTTAGCTAGGTTTTGTGTCAAGGTATCCCCGATAAATATCGAAAATCGATAATCGAAAAAATCGGGTTATAGAAGGAGTGGTCCGATTTTAATCAAATTTGATACACTCATAGACAAAGGCATAAGAAATGATATTCAGAAGTTTCAAGGTTGCAGTTCTTACAATAGTGCAGAATATATATATATATATATATATATATATATATATATATATATATATATATATAAAAGGCAAGATGTGTGTGTGTGTGTTTGTTTGTTTATCTGTCTGTATGTCCTTTATACAAATCCACAATTTTTATCCGATTCTCATAAATATTCTTTAGGTTGAATCTGAGCTCCAGGACCATGGATTAGTTATAATGCTTTTATTACACCCGAGCAACGCCGGGCTATACTGCTAGTATATATATATATATATATATATATATATATATATGTGTGTGTGTGTGTGTGTGTGTGTGTGTATATTATAATTTATGTCCTAAAAAAATCATAAGATCACATGAAAAATCTAATCATATTACCTTGTCTGTGATTTTTAATGAAACCTGCATAAAAGAGAGATTGCTGTCCAAATACACTATATATATATATATATATATATATATATATATGGGGCGGGTGTAAATTAAAATTCCGATATAAATAAAATATTTTAGTAAAGACAATATAAATAAATAAAAAAAACAAAAGGAAATCAGTTCTTTACCAACGCTTTTCGTCTCCTGATGTACTTTATCGTTTTATTTTGGACCTCTTATTTAGAAACGCTTATTACAAAATAAAATCTCCACATTTACTTTGAAAAATTTCATCAGGAACAGAAACGCGTTGGTAAAGAAAAGTTTTCATTATATATATATTAACCAGTTATTGGTTTGAACTAAATACTAGTACACAGTTGTATTAAAAGTGCTCAATACATACATAACGTAGAGCGTTTAAATATTTTCATTTAGAATTCAGCCTATTACGCACCTTTTTTTTTTTTTTTTTATAAGCGTTTCACCCCAAGCAAGGCATGTCACTGCCACTACTGTGCAGGGGGCTACGTAGAGTGGAGAAAGGCTGATTAAATATAGGAAATAACAGAGGGTGGGTGATAGGCGGGTGAGGATACCGAGAATGAGGGTTGGGTAGATGAGAGTGTTGTGAGAATAGTTGGGAGTTAGTGTGATAGGAGGTGTCTATTGACCCTACATTTAAACACCTGGAGATTGTAACTGTCGGGAAAGCAGACTTGTGGAAGGGAATTCCACAGGCGGGAAGCGCGAGAAAAGAAGCTGTTGGAGTAGAATTTACGGTTACATCTTATTTGTTTAACTGTAAAAGGGTGGGACCTAGTTGCTAATCTAGTATCTCGTGTAAATTCGTGCTTAGGCGGCACCAGTGATCTAAGCTCATCGGAGCAGAAGCCATGAAAGTACTTGTAGAAGAGGCACAGGGAAGCCACATCACGCCGGTGAGAGAGTGGTTGCAGCCGGTCTGCCAACTCAGTATCAACCACGTTACAGATCCTCCTTTGTATTTTGTCAAGAAGCCCAAGGAGAGCAGCAGGGGCACCCGACCAGATATGGCAGCAATATTCAATACACGGGCGGATGGTAGATTTGTATATGTGCAGAATAGTTTCAGGTGGGAAAAATTTCCGGGCCCTGCACAGGGAGCCCACTTTCATAGCAGCAGATTTGGCAATGGATTCAATATAGTCATTCCATTTGACGTCCACCGAGAGTGTAAGGCCAAGGAGGCGTAGTATTTTACTCTCTGGGAGGCTAGCCTGTCCCATGCTAATGGGAGGTAGATGCGATTGTCTATGGTGGTTAGTTGATAACAGCTTTGTTTTGGAGATTATTTTAAATTAAGAAATAATAACAAGAACTTAATTATTACCTGGAATATCGTCGCTAAATGCAAATTTTACAATGGAAAAAGACTTAGATGTAACCTATGCCTTATAGAAAAAAAAACTTTCAAAATTTTAAACCATATAAACAATTCTACTCTACTTAACAAAAAAGTGAATTAATGACCACATAAAAATACTTATTTAAATTTTTAAACCCCGATTAATTGATACAAATAGGTTTGCCTCTTTCTTTCTTTCTTTCTTTCTTTCTTTCTTTCTTTCTTTCTTCTTCCACCATCCGCAAATATTATTATTAATAATTATAAATTACGCCTCTTTGATTTCATCTCCTCGCATTTTAATATTTGTAATATTTTTAAATTTTAAATTTTAATTTTAATCTATATGTAGCATTAGTATCTTTAAATTTTTACTCGTTATATAAAAGCAGTAACCTAACTTTATAGGATTTAACTGCCATGAACATCGAGTGAGCTTAAATTAAAATCTATTAAACTGTTAGATTGAAAACTGCACCTGAAACTCCGGTCGTGATGCCATCGATGTAAGACAGTATGTATATTTATTAATGTATAAATATACGGTTGTCTAGTCGCACTGACGGACTTTAATACAGCGAAACAGGCTGTAAATGCGGATGACTATATATATATATATATATATATATATATATATATATATTAAAAAAGGATTAATTCAAAGATGTTGAATGGCCATTTCGATATGAAGATCCCCACGAGGGACGACACATCACCTCAGCAACAGAAAAAACCTTTCAGAAATATATATATATATATATATTAACGAAATGGTTATAATCAACTGACAATTTGAAATTATTTTGTTTGAACATTATTTTTGATCGATATTTGAATTTAAGTAGATATTCTGTTCATAATCAAACAGTATATATATTTAATTTCTACCGGCCTGATTATTTACGATAAATTTTTATCAACGCGGGGGAAACCATCAATTAATCTGGCACATCTTAGACCTCACGACCACGATAGAAATTAAATATATCGGTAGAAATTAAATATATACTGTTTGATTATAAACAGAATATCTACTTAAATACTAGTATCGATCAAAAATTATGTTCAAACCATATATACTAATAATAATAATAATAATAATAATAATAATAATAATAAACCTAATTACAGTAAGGCAACACTAATAATAACAGACTAAACTTCCGAAAATAGTGCTAACTTAAAAGTAATTTAAACCGTCTTGTAACCCGGCGAGAACTACCTCATGGGTTAAATAATGAGGGTAGAAAAAAAAAGAAACAAACAGCGCACAAGAACAATACGTCTAGTGCCCGTTAGAAAGGAAAAATAACCAAGGCGAAACATTAACAATAAAGTGCTCGATACGAAAGTACGAAAGTAGAGCGAGAATACAAGAAATCTAGAAGCGAGCCACCACCTACCGTGGTTTCACACTACGGTTCTTGAAGAAACCGCGGTAGGTGGTGGCTCGCTTCTAGATTTCTTGTATATATATATATATATATATATATATATATATGTTTCATTAAACACAACTGACATATTATAAGTACCTTCTAGCAAATATCTTCCTTTTCCGCACAATTTTTCCTTCACACACACACACACACACACACACACACACACACACACACACACACACACACACACTGCTTACATACAAGACGTTAAATTTCCTTTCTCTGACCCCATGCGCCGATGGCTTAGGGAGTAGAGACTCCGACTGACACCAAATCGGTCGAGGTTTGATCCCGGCCAGAAGCAAGTGGATATGTCTAGCCATACTGATGAGCTGTGATACAGCGAAACAGGCTTGTATGTGGATGACTAATATATATATATATATATTGTATATTGATAGGGTAATGGATAAATGAATTACAGCTCTAAATTCTTTTTTTTTTAATATGGACTCTTTCTATATCGCCGATTATTTTGAACGATGTGTACGTTTTAAAAGAAAAAAAAACTCTCGGTGGTTTATGCATATAAAACAAAAATACTTGTACAAAAAACATGGGCTAATCATGGCCACCCAAACCTATACGCAAACACATGCATGCATGCATGCACAGGCACACGAATATGCACACATACAGAAAGATAAGCATAATTGTCCATATTGGAAATTTGCCTCGAGCAGAAATGATTTATGCTTTTTGATAATCTGATTAGCATTTGTCGCAATTCTTGAATAAAAAATGAATGTATTGATTTGGCATTTCTCATTCTAGACTGGAAATGTAGCATTGCACGGTTTCGTTGCGTTGCCACCCACCCCCAGGAGGACCCAAAATATTTTTTTTTTTTTTGGTAAAGAAAAAGTCAGCTTTGATGTATTAAGAACACATGATCTGACCTGTTCTTAGATAAAAGAAAATTATTATTCGTCAAGATTTCGAAAACACAAAATGGCTTATTTGTTGGACCTATTTAGCATTTAGGGCTTGATTGAAACTGCATCCTAAAAGGCTTTAGTAAAATAATCACTCCAAGGTATTCATTTCTGTGACTAGCAAAAAAAAAAAAAAAAAAAGAAAAGAAAAACATCTATAATTTTTCTCTCCAGAATCTATCTTACGTATTTAAGTCTACCATTTGCCTGGGCTTAGAATATTACTTCCACATATGGTCAAGTTCGCCTGCTGTATATTTAGAGATTCTTGATAAATACGAAGAACAATCCGCAATTTTATTCGTCCTGACATGGCACCCCGGCTTCAGTCACTTTCACACCCATATAACGTGGCTTCCTTGTGCCTTTTCGATAAATATTTTCAATGCAATTGCTCTGATGAACTTTCCGCTATAGTACATATATTTTTATGAATTTCAGTGCATTACTAGATTAGAATGAAAGTTTCATTATTTTAAAGTTGAAATAGCTATATGTAACCGTATGTTCTATGCTAAGAGTTTCTTTACTCGCCCGACTCGATTGTGCAGATCTCTTCTGATTTCTTGCTTTCTAATCAAGTTAGATTGTCAAAAATTTAAATGCAATATAAATCGTCATCGTTTTCTTAATTCCTGTTCGTTTATTGCTCTCGCACGTTAATAACGTTTCTTTTGCCTCATATTTTATCACACTCAAAAACCCCTTGTGTCTTAGAGGCTTTATCGCCATATTACGACTTAGCAACATACATCTTATTGAATCGCCTGTGTCGACGCTTTAGACAATGGCAGGACCTGGCAGCAACCTTTTTGTCAAACATTTTTCATTGAATATTGCCGAGAAGAAAGATTTTATTAATGATAACCAGCATCACCGTATTTTTCCATAATTTTCTTTCCAATATATATATGCAATTTATTTGTTTGAACATTATTTTATATCGATACTCGTATTTGAGTAGTTAGTCTGTTTTTAATTAAACAGTGTATTTTTATATATATTTCTACCGGCCTGATTATTTATGAAAAATTATGTTGGAAAATATGTCATTCAGCTAGCAACTACTTTTTCTCATATTTTGGCAGCATTTGATTCCACATCGGAAAAGTGACACGTCTTTTGTGGGTAACCACGGTCGGTCCATTTTTTGCTATCTTCATAAAATTGAAAGTGCTGCTCAACAAGACCATGTGCCATCGACCTGTACAAGTGACAATCGGACATGGCAATATCTTATGAATACGGCTCGTACGGTAGGACTTCTCATTTAAGCGTTTCCAAGTAGGTTTTCACCTGTTTTGGGGTATTTGGCCTAGCGTTGTCATGTTGTAAAATCACTTTGTCGTATCTCATGAAATGCAACAACAATAACAAAAACAATGAGAATAATAATAATAATAATAATAATAATAATAATAATAATAATAATAAATCGATATGACTTGTCCAGCGGATTGTAACATAGCAACCAAGAAATTCAAAAAACTGTCAAAATATAAAGACCTGGAAATTAAAATAGAAAAAATATGGAAATTGAAAGCAAGAATCGTGCCAGTGATAGTGGTTGCATTTGTGAATGATAAAAAATTGAACAAAAATACTTTGAAAGAATCCCCGGAAACCCCAGCTTATACAAAAATTTGTCTTGTTAAGTACAGCCCAGGCACTAAGGAGAACTTTGTCTATGTAACGCTAGAGATGTTAGGGGAGATAGAAAAAAAACATGAAATGGAGCCATAGCAACACACCACGACCTGCCTTAGGTCTTCCCGCAGACTTGGTAGGTAGTGCGACCATAGTAGAAATCGAAATATGATGAAAAATGACATAATAATAATAATAAGTAAAAGCAATAAAACCAAGGATAAAATAAGGACTACAAATAATGGAACAATTTCACCATTCTGTTTTTAACATAAAACTCAATTTTATTATTGTTCCATTTTAGATAAGCCTTTTGACTTATTATTTCATGAAAATTTAATATCTAAGAACTTTTACATGAGATGCTGTACAATTTTGTTGTCAAGTTATGCTGGTTTCTCAAATTTAAATATGATGTTTTCGATAAGATTACATGGAGGTTTCAAAATAGAAAAAATAATAAATCCATTTTTAGCGCTTATCAAGACAGAGAATTCGTCCAAAAATTATTCGATATTTATATATGTATGGTAAATGTGAATATAAATTAACCAAGTTCGTTCTCTCCAAGAAACAGAGATCGCATAAATTGAGGGGTGGTGATGAGATGAGCAGTATTAAAAATGGTAGCTACTGCTTTGGAGATGCACATAAAGATGTCAAAACATTAACATTAATCCCGTCTAGGAGAAACATTTGAGCGTTTTGTTTCAAATAATGAAAAAAAACAAAAAAAAAAAACAAAACAAAACAAAAAAAAACAAACAACCGAAAAACAAAAAAAAACAAAAACGAAACAAAACAAAATCCTAGTAAATTTCTTCTTGACTATTCAGTGATAATCAGATTTTGTAAATATATCATTATTATTAATTTATTATTATTAATTTATTGATTTATTCTCTTGTACTGTTGCACGTCTGATTAAGCATTTTTTCGATTATTATTTTATTAGCAGTATAGCCCGGCGTTGCTCGGGTGTAATGAAAGCTTTAAAACTAATCCATGGCCCTGAAGCTCAGACTCTTTGGACGTTGGCACGAAAGAATAAAAAGAAATAGTTGTTTTCAGTTAAAGCGAAACCGTAGACTGAAAGAAAAATGAATGGATGTAAGTCAAATTTTGATTTATGGTATCGATATCAAATAAGTTTTTTTCGTCGTAATCTGAATTTTGAAGGCTAAATAAGTCCTTTGAGTGAATTCTATCATGGCTGAGACAAAGAACTACAATTATATCTACTTAGAGCCAAACCCGAAGAAAAAGTAAAATAAAAGGGCTGAAAAAAAAAATACAGAAATACAGTCAGATAAACAGACACACACACAAACATCTTGCCTTTTATATATATATACATTATCGATTTTCTGCACTATTGTAAGAACTGCAACCTTGAAACTTCTGAATATCGTTTCTTATGTCTTTGTCTATGAGTGTATCAAATTTGATTAAAATCGGACCACTCCTTCTATAACCCGATTTTTTCGATTTTCGATATTTATCGGGGGTACCTCGACACAAAACCTAGCTATGAACACTCACAGACGCTTATAGTACAACTGTGTAAATTTTCAAGAAAATAGGTTCAGCCGTTTCGGAGTCTATAGGTAACGGACACACACACACATACACACAGAGAGACAATGTTCCATTTATAAATAAGTTTAGATCATTTAAAATCATTATGTAAAATTTGAGGATTCTTATAAGACAGTACATTTTTAAAATCGAGTAACCAACATAATTTGAAGAAATAAGTTTCTACCATCACATGCAATTATGTAAAATTATATACACTGACACACCAAAAGTGTTAGGTTATCATTTTCTTTACATATTGATAACCAATAACTTTTTGCACATCAGTGTATATAAATCTTTCAAATTGATTGGTAATTGGCATCATCGAATATTGGCGCCATGAAGCCCAGAATTGTATCAATTGTGATCTAACATCATTACATCAGTGTGAACACAAGCTATGCTGCTCTTTTCAAGGTTACTTACATTTTTCAAGTTTTCACATGGCATATTGACGGGTAACAGAGCGACGAGGCATTTAATATTAGAAACGGTGACGATATTCCACATTCCTCGACATCTTTATCTGGAAAACCTGATGTGTTCCAGAAAGCATAGACTAGACAAAACTGTTAATACAATAATGTAATACAAGACACTGCCGTACCAATCAAAACTTTAACTACTAGAACCTAGCGGGGATTCTTTGAGGTTCATGGAGGTGAAATCCTGAGTGTGATAAATTGTTTTTGTCCGTTTTTGGAATCAGTCAGTCAAGTGCCATACGTGAGACACGTTTAGGCAATCATGTGTCTTGCAAGACATAACTGACTGGGTAGAAAATTTTTCCACAGTAGGTTGCCATTACTTTATGCGATTGACTGGTGTCCGACCAAGGCTATAGAACTCAATCTGTCCAGTTATTTGACCCATAGATGGAGGGAAGAGACGGATTAATACCTTTTCCTAGGGTATTTGCGCGTAAGCGAATGCAACGAATTCAACTTGAATTCGAACTCGTCTCCCCGATGTCTCGTTTCGAGCCGATATCAACTGCATCACCACGCACATCCCGAGAATATAAGACCGAAAAACGCGCGAAAATGAGTAGTGCGTTTGTGGCAGTAGAGGCGTCAATTTAATGCTCAATCGAACTTGCCTCGCCCAAATTCCTTAGCATCTAGTGTTTCCAGCAGGGATACTACCCGCGATCATGGGACGGATAGGTAGTTAGCCGACCTGTTCATATCCGTTCTGTAGCTCTTTCTTCCTTTGTCGCAGAAAATGAAGCGACTAATAGATTAATCTGAAGAAATTGACCTGATATTGATTGAGTTTGTTGATGCAGCATTGGGATCCGGTTTGAGAAATTGTCGATTGACCGCTAGAGATGACATACAAAACAACAGATGAAAGACATTACGTGCGATCACGGTAAGCACTGTCCTCAAAGATCGTGACCAGAGACGTTTGATTAGGTTTGTCAGCCATAACAGACAAAGTGTCCTGACTAAAAACACTTCCAAGTTTACGACCACATCATATTGAAACACCAATTCCTGTACGATCACCGAAGTTAAGCAACGCTTATCCTGGTCTGTATCTAGATGAGTGACCGCTTGGGAATAGCAGGCCCAGTTAGCTTGGATGGGAGTGTGTTTTAATGGATAATGTTTCGTAATTGTTAATCGGGGAGTTACAAGGACCTGTAAAGGGTTGATTAACCGTAAAAAAACAAATCAATTAAGTTTTCATCCACATTTAATGCTGCATGAACCAGTTACTTATTCAGCAGAAGATCCACCATGGTGCCCATGTTGGCACCAAATACAGGCCTTTAAAGTAGTGATTTGAGGAGTCACGGCGCATAGCTGAATAATAACGTTTTAGTGTACTGCGTTCTCCGTGAAGCCATGGATCCCAGTTGAGAGGTGCAAGAGGATGGATGTTCACTTGTCCATCTAAAAACATCACTGAACTGGGTTCCATTTATCCCCAAATTGGTTGATTATCTCACTAGGAAAATGCATCTGTATTTTAACGAATGGAGTGGCCACCGATTTCATGCGGTGGTGGAGAGGTCTACTCGCACACAAGATGGTGCGCCTACGAATATCAAGAAATTGAGGACAATTATCCAGTTGGCCTCATTCAACATTTGTGGATACGATGGCACGTCGAGTTTCTGAAATTGGCCGGGTTAGAGGGGCCGTATTGAATAATATGTATCAATCTCATTTAGGTACATTGTCCTTCCAAAGTTCAGACAAAAGGCTCATAGCCAAAAAAAAAAAAAAAAAAAGAGGCTGAAAAATTTTGTAGAATAGGTCATATCTAGGAAGGAAAGAACATTTATTACCCTCTTATTATAAGGTAAAATCCATTAACTTACAAGAAATGATCAGTGTAAATGTTAAAATACTTTTGGTAAAGTTATTTTGGGATTAAGTCAGTCTTTTAATAAATTTCTGTATGCTTTGGGAAGTTATGAATTGGTATTGCCTGGATACATAGTTTGCAGTAATTGTGTTTTTTATGACTTCTTTATGTGCCGTGTCTTTTCAGGACGTAGGCGACCACAGATTTCTGCTTGCTCCTATCCATTGTTGCTTTTAATACTTTCCCTTTTGGTATAGCTCCCGAGTTACCAAGGATTCTAGGATGTGAGTTGTGGCGCAGTGGATATCAGCTCAGAACGAGAAATCGAGGTGTCGTAGTGCGAATTCAAGTAGAATTTCTTTCTATTCACTTACAATCCAAAGAAAAATCTTGATAAGGCGGTTCGGCTTCAGTCATTTTCTCATCGCTTTAAGTTTGCGTCCCTGTGTCTTTACCATAAATACTTTCACAGTAATCGTTCGGATGAACTCTTTGCTCTGGTGCCTAAACTCGATGAATTTAAACGCATTACTAGACTGGCGATGAGGTCTTGTCAATTTACAATTGAGTTGGCTAGATGTAACCGTAAATTTTATGCTAACCTTTCCTTTTCTCGCACTTCTCGCCTGAGGGCCACCCTTTCGGCTCCATGCCTTCCAGTCAACTTTAATCTGCAAAAAAGTAAAGGCCATGTCAATCGTTTATCTATTGTCCTCTTCTTCTGTTCTCACTCATTATTACTATTTCTGTTTTTAATTTTTCCACACCACGTAACCCTTCATGTCTCAGTAGGTTTACTGCTTTGCATGAGATGTGCGTTGTGGTACATTGGTTATCGGTTCAGAACGAGAAACCGGAGAGCCGAGCTTGAATTCTATTTAAATTGGTTGCAATCACTTTCATGCAAATACCATTGAAAAAGGCAATAATCCGTCTCTTTCTCCCCAGCTATGGGTTAAATAGCAGAATAGCTTGGGATCTATAGCCTTGGTTACCATTCTGCCGCGAAAAGTAATGGCAACCTACTGCAGTAAAATATTCTATCCAGTAAGTCATTGATCGAAAGAGACATGATCGCCCAAGCGTATATTACGTATGGGACTTAACTGTCTGATCTGGATAAAAGAATTGAAGAGCAGGACAGCTTGGGTTCTATAGCCTCGGTTAGCAAACAGTCTACTGCGGAAAGTAATGGCAAGCTACTGCATTAAAATTTGCTGTCCAGTCAGTCATGTTACGAAAGAGACATGATCGCCCAAGCGTGTATCACGTATGGCACTTAACTGACTGACTAATGGGATGAAAGCGTGTAAAAGTATTTCCAAGTATCTGGCAAATATTGTATTTTTTTTTTTTTGTAAGGATTCTTGGAATATGGTTAGTAACATTTTTATATCTCGTATTATTTTCAATTCAAAGACTACATTTCATCTACTCTTTCAACATTCTTACTATTCAGTTGGTGATTTCAACTCAGAATTTTATAAAAAGGATAGTTTTCAGGTCAGTGTTGCTTTATAAGCTTATATAGTTTCTTGAAAAATCTATTAGCCAGGTTGATTAAATAACATAAAAGAGAAATACATTCAAAGTTAATTCCAGAATAACACGGATGTTTGCCTTTTTTCTTTTTCTTTTTCAAATACGAAATATTTGACAGTAATTCAGAGGATCACGCGTGATTGGGAACAGAATGTGACAAACTAAAGTTAAAATGAAACGAATAGGCAAATATGCTGATAAAAAAAGTTTTGGAGGGACAGTTTGTTTACTGAGCGATGCCTCGTCAGGAAAGGCCTAGATTGAGTGATTACAATCAGCTGAAACAGGAAAGTCCTTATTCTACAATCAGATAAAAAAAAGAAAAAAGAAACGAGAGAATCACGAAGATGTCAGTCGAATTTATCGTAATCGGTGCAAGAATGGAAGAGAAACAACAAAAAAAAAAAAAATGAAATACAAAAAAAAGAAAAATATCTGAACTGTCAGCAGTAAAGTATAACAACAAAAATTTAAATTAAATTATTCGAAGAAAGTTCTGAAGTTGAAAGAAAACAAAAATAACAAAACAAATACATAGAAACCGCGTGATTGATTCTTGAGTTTCTCTGAACCTGTTTTCCTGATTGAACCTTGAAGCACTGAAACTTTCGGATTATACATTTTCGTTTTTTAACCCAGTGACCTGAAACTTGTTGAAGATTAATCAGTTCCCTCTTCTTTCACAAAATAGGAAATTAAAACTAATAAAAAAAAAATAACTTCCTTTTTTTTTTTTAGCCAGGTGCTCCTACGTATCAAATACAAATAACGGCATGATTAAATCATTTCCTTTAATTTGTTGTTGTTGTTGTTGTTGTTTTTCTTCTTCTTCTTCTTCTTCTTCTTCTTCTTCTTCTTCTTCTTCTTCTTCTTCTTCTTCTTTCTTTCTTTCTTTCTTTTATTCTTCCTTCCCCGAAGCACGCTTATTTTACAAATAATTTTCTCCACGGCATATTTATTTTGTTCCGAACAAAACGATGTATCAGAAGACATACGTTCTGACATTTATTTGAAACAACACGCTGATTTTGCAAGTTTAAATTTCTCCCTATTCTACGATGGTTTTGAGCGGTCACAATTATATATTGTGATTTTTTAAATCGTTGCTTAGATGTGGCACGCAGTGAGGATCGAAGTCGCTATATCAGAACTAATTGAGTTAACGAGTCGAGCGTATTAAACCTTACACCACGTCGATTGCCCTTAAATGATTTTCTAAGCGAAAGTCGAAAGTATGGGGCACCCAGGGAGGATTAAACCCCTATTGAGTCGTAATTGATCTAGCGAGACAAGATTGATAATCATTACACTACGTTGAAGGGCTCGGATACGATTATATATAACTAGCAGTATAACCCGGCGTTGCTCGGGTGTAATGAAAGCTTTATAACTAATCCATGGTCCTGAAGCTCAGACTCTTTAGACGTTGGCACGAAAGACTAAAAAGCAATAGTTGTTTCCAGTTAAAGTGAAACTGTAGACTGAAAGAAAAATGAATGTATGTAAGTCAAATTTTGATTTCCTGGTATCGATATCAAGTAAGTTTTTTCATCGTAAACTGAAATTTGAAGGCTAAATAAGTTTTCTGAGTAAATGGTATCTTGGCTGAGACTAAGAACTACAATTATACCTACTTAGAGCCAAACCCGAAGCAAAAACTAAAATAAAAGGCCTGAAAAAATACAGACATACAGGCAGATAAACAGACATACACACAAACACCTTGCCTTATATATATATATATATATATATATATATATATATATATATATATATATTATCGATTTTCTGGATTATTGTAACAACTGCAACTTTGAAACTTCTGAATATCGTTTCTTATGTCTTTGTCTATGAGTGTATCAAATTAAAATCAGACCACTCCTTCTATAACTCGATTTTTCGATTATCGATTTTTGATTTTTATCTGGGGTACCTCGACACAAAACCTAGCTAAGAACACCCACAGACGCTTATAGTACAACTGTGTAAATTTTCAAGAAAATCGGTTCAGCCGTTTCCGTGTCTATAGTAACGGATATACACACACACAGAGACAAAGTTCCATTTATAAATATGTTTAGATAAGAAATAGTATAAAATATTCAAAAATGCATTTTTTATTAGACTTTGAAAACCAAATGCTCTTCAGTAATAAATGTAAGAAAATACTATTATTCACTCAGTGCAAGTCTCAAGAGCCACCCAAGGTAGAGGGTTACTAAATAGGATTATCGTAAGAACGTACAGTGAGGGAGCAAGCGGTGGGTATTATAAAGATATTTCAGATGGATAACGGTTGACTCGCGAATTGAAGAGGTTAAAATTGTAGTAATCGAGAATTCTCTTGGGAAACAGTTCCCCTGTGAAACATTTCTGAGAAAGTGTATATATATAATCCTCTCAAATATTTTGCATCATTTATGACAGCAGGGGTACACTCGTATAGTATAAACAATATTTTATTTTAATATTGCTGAAGGTAGTTAAGTAAGGTCAGAGTTATTCCCTGATGCCTGCAGTATGCTAAAGATAAGCTCGTGGGAAGGAAGGAGATAATTGTTTTATCTTCATGTACTAAACAATAAGCAGTATAATGTGGTGGGGGCAACATTAAAAAAAAACGAATGCTACAAATGCAATAGCCGGATATTCAGCCATTGGTCGAGGTGCCTCGTGGGCATGGTATTCTAGTAATGATGAATTGCCTTTAGGTTTTGGATATAAGTTCAAAGCGACGCAAGTTCAACAGAAGGCCGAAAAAACTTTGAAGGTGGTCCTGGCGGTCGTTCAGCTTAGCGACCGCCAGGACTACCCACGGAGGGACACTGATCCAAATGCGATGTGCAATCCTGTGGCATAATTTCTCCTTCTGCCTCTTAGAACCTAAACTGTAACCACTCTCTACTAATAAAATAAATAAGAAAAAGAAATGGTTCTTTTCGTTGATAGCATTTTATGTAGTAGCGTGAGAGACAGAGATGACAAAGCACACAACATAATATACCCTATATATAGTATATTCTAAATGATAAATGTTTACCAATGCCCAGATTTAGTTGGTAAATGCGGAAACGTTTAAACCACCCCCGCACGTGAAACAATTATCAGTGAGCAGTTTTCTTCAGCATTTATTAAGATGAGTCATAATTGATTTTATTTTACTAAATGTTCACCAATCTTCTTCTTCCATTGAACAAATCTTGGTAGGAGACGTATCTTTGTCCGACACCTCTTTCTATTTTAGCATTTGATAAATGGATTCATTCATTCATTCATTTTCTATACCTTCTCAACAATTTGCAGGTTATTTTCTAGATTATAAAAATTTTTGATTGATATAAGAATGGTTTAGTGATACAAGTATTACTTATTAATCCAATTTGCAGGTTATTTAAATCCTTGCCCTTGTCTAGATTGTAAGAATTTTTGGTTGATATAAGAATGGTTTAGTGATACAAGTATTACTTATTAATCCATATCTGGGGGAGAAGAATGGATTCATATCTTTCACAACGGTATTTGCACGTAATTGAATATAACAAACCCAATGGGAATTAGAACTCGGTATTACCTTTAACAACTCCGATCCATTATCCATGATACTGATCGACCGTCTAAGCTTACAACATCTGGTATTCCTGAGCGGCCTAGTGTCTAGGTCCTGGCCAGACTCGACGTTCCTTAACTTTCGGTGAGCGTATGGGAACCGGTGTTTCAACGTGATATGGTCGAAAGCCTAGTTTTATATAACCACTTAATTTATTTCCTATCCTTATACCGGCGGTTTGCTTCCAGTGTAAGCCCTGGAGAATTCTAATATCCTTTCCAAGTAGATCGTGTATTCCTAGCAGTTCAAATAGATACTTACGCAATACCTTGTTAAACGCTTTTGTTTAAATCTATAAAACGTAAGTGTACATCCTTGCATTGTCTCTCTCTCTCTCTTTCTCTGAAATTATTCTTATCATGAATATCGCATTTCTTGTCCAGGTGACCTTGACAAAGCTGCACTGTTTTTGTCCTATTTCTGCTATAATTCTGCTTCACGCTCTACTCATCAGGATTCGTATCATTAGTCTGGTTATGTGGTTCATTAAACTGATTGTCCTATGGAGTTCGTGTCCATTTAAACATGCTCTCTTAGGCAATGTTACGAAGGTGGATTTAGTGTGGTCTTTTGGTATGTGGTCACTGCTGTATACTATAGTTTTTATTTCTATAATCCGTCTAAGTCTTATTGCATTTCTGATACTATTCATGCCCTGCTAGTTTGTTACTGTTCATCTTGTCCCGTCAGTCAGTCAGTTAAGTGCCATACGTGTTACACGCTTTGGGCGATCATGTCTCGAAAGCGACATGACTGACTGGGCAGAAGATTATCCCGCAGTAGGTTGCCATTGCTTTCTGTGGTAAACTGGTTGCCAAGGCTACAGAACACAATCTGTCCTGTTATTTAACCCATAACTGGAGGGAAGAGGCGGATTAATACCTTTCCCAAGGTTTTTTTTGCGTAAGTGAATGCAAGGAATTCAACTGGAATTCGAAATCGGCATCCCAATTTTTCGTTCCGAGTCGATATCCACTGCGCCACAACGAACATCCATCTTGTCCAGTGCTGATCTTATTCTATCTTTTAGTGTTTATGGTCCTTTTTCAGCCTAAGTTTATCTTTTGCATCATCAGAAAATTCTTTGACGTATTCCCTGCATCTTTGGGGTATTTTTCTTTTTCTGTTATTAGTGATCCTTACTTTGATTTTATAGAGCCTGTTGGTTGGCTCACCTTTCGTCTTCATAATTCTAGTCTGTGTGCTTACTTGTGATTGTATAGCTTGTTCTCTTTATTTCTGTGCACAATTCATTGATCCATTTCTCGTTAGCATGCATGCTTTGGTTCTTAATTTTTGCGTTTAATGTTCGGTATTTTGCCATACGTTGTCACTGTTTGTTCTCTCTTGTTCATTATCTCTTGAATGTGCGATGTGGTGCAGTGGATATCGGCCCGGAACGACAAACCGGGGAGCCGAGTTCGAATTCCAGCTGAATTCACTGCATTCACTTACGCGCAAATACCCTTGAGAAAGGTATTAATCCGTCTATTCCCTCCAGTTATGGGTTAAATAACAGGACAGATTGGGTTCTATAGCTTTGGTCGGCAACCAGTCTACCGCAGAAAGCAATGGCAACCTACTGCGCGGGATAATCTTCTGCCCAGTCAGTCATCTCTCGAAAGAGACATGATCGCCTAAGCGTGTGTCACGTATGACACTTCTAGGTACCTCCACTTTTTTGCTGGAAAAAGCAGCATAGTCTGAAGGAAAAGACCTCAAACTAAATAAAAACCAAGTTTTCTCGGCAAAATGCTTATGCTATAATGAAGAGGATAGATCAAAGTATTTTTTAATTATTTTTACAATTTTTTAAAATCGTTTTAACAGGTTCTAACAGGCTCATTTAGTGGAAAAATTTTTTTTCTCTCGTCAGTACAAGCGATAAATTGACGCTAGATTTGATTACGTCAAAACGTAATATTACGCGAAGGCATTTTTGACTGCCAAAGACACATTAATTTGGAAATTCTTGCAAAAACCAAATAATCGTCTGATTTTGATGAAAATTTCAGGACTTATTCATAATTGACTGAAATCAGTTTCAAAATAATAATTAGAATTTTTTTTTAATATGTTACCCCCGCACCAATTAATTTTCAGAAATGTCGAAAAATGCGACTAGGTCTCAACATATAGATAGTTTTAATTAAATTCAGGAGTCATTGGGGAATGTAAATCAACTGTCTTTTTTTCTTCAAAACCTGTCACTTTTTAGAAAATCTGCTCCGAATTGGAAAAACAAAAATGCGATAAAACTATGCCATTTTTTATTTGGATAAACTTTTAATTGCTTTTATAAACATAAATTAAAATTATATCATAGTCTGAATAGAAAAAAAATTCCGTTAGTAATGAATTTTTACAAGAATTGTTTTTATTTTTATTATTTTATTTTATTTTTTTAAGTAATTTCTAAAAGTTTCATAATTTTCTCCTCATAGGTCTCTCAGATTTTTTTTAATTAATGTGTGGCAAATATATTTATTAATCGAAAAATTTAAACACTTATTCTAAAAAGGGGTGCTTCTTTTTTGTAAAATACTTAAAACATTTTAATTTTCTGCATATTAATTTCCCGTTTTTGTTTGTACGGGTAGCCTTAAAAGGTCACGTGTTTCAAGAGTTGTCGTCCCTTACATGAAAAAAAATTCCGTATATAAACCTTTTTACACTTCGTCTTCCATACTTTTGGACGTCTGCTGTAAATCATTCATCATGGCCTCCTGATAGGTATTGACAGCTGAAGATAACAAGGCTACCGTAATTGAGGAATGCTTTTTGAAACATTTTTCCAACAGTAAGCAAATAATTCTTGTTTTAAGTCAACCTAAAGTAAGTTTAAATTGGTAATTTGAAGAAAATAATGTGTCAGTGAGGTGTATTTGATTTTTGTAAGATTTTAAAACCGAAAATTGGCTTCTGTTTACAATCGATGAAAAATGGCGGAAATTTTTAAATTTTTAAAATTTTTTAAAAAATTTAAAAAATCTTTGATTCCGATCAATATAATTTCGGTTTAATATACACCAGGGTATTTTGCTTACTGAAATTAGTAAATTTAATCCGTTGGCTTTCAATTAAAGCTAATTTTAAAGCTTGAAGATACCTTATTTATTTTTAAAATTTCAATTAAAATTTAGGTATACCAAAATGTGTGGAGGTACCTACACTTAACTGACTGATTCTTGTCTAGTTTTCTTTGGGATGATCTCGTTTGCTGACATCACTAATATTTCTCTCAGCATGTCCTTTGGTTTTGTATTTTCGTTCAAGTTCTATTCGTTTGAAACCTTTTTTTTTTGTATGAACCTTTGCACTTGCTGTTGCTTTGTTCATTAGTTTTCGTAATTTGACTCTAATGTATCGCCATACTGTAAGATGGTTGCTCCTGCAGACCGCACTTAGGTATATTTTGCAGCGCAGAACTGTGTTTATTAATCTTTTGTTGATAAATACATACCCGATCTTCTACTTTGTGTCTCTTCCTGTGCTTTTCCACCTCCAGAGACGTCTTAGATGCTCCTGGTACCAGGTGTTGGCGATTACTTGATCGTTTGCTGAGCCCCACTAGACCCATATTTTGCCGCCCTCATTTCGGGACCCTAGCCCAAAGTTGCCGAATATTTCCTCTTCATGTTCTTTTTCTTAACATTTAAATCTCCCATGATGATAGCTATTTATTGTGATATACATCAGGGCTTGCCGTTGCCTAGAGAATTGTAAGAGTTGTCGATTTTCACCACCGTGCTCTGCGCTATCGGTGTTATACAACGATAGTTGCTATGTTAAAGGTTTGTCTTCTTAGTTTAAGTAAAATGATTATTTCTGATATTTGACAGTATCACAGAAAACATTTCTTCATAATCTAATATTAACCCTCAATCACATTCATTTTTCTCCCCAACTCCATATATTATACTATGTATTTCGTTTATGAAGTCCCTATTACTTGCCTACCTAGTTTTGCACGCTTCTAGAATGCTGATATATAATCTAATCATCCCATATTCATCGTATTCACTTAAACATGCTCTCTTTTGGTATGTGGCCACTGCTGTATACTATAGTTTTTATTTCTATGATCCGTCTAAGTCTTATTGAATTTCTGATACTATTCTATAAGGCCCAAAAGTTGAACAGATTCGAACTTTACTAAACGCGGTTTTTGTTATGGACTTACTAGGGGAAGCTGAAGTGGATGCAGATTATGAGGGTATGTACGATAGTTTTGATTCTAGATTTGAAGATACTTTTGATTTGTTGGGGCGTTCTCCACCTTTCCAAGGAAATAGACTATTCGAATCACTATATAAAATAGTAGTGATTATTCCTCGAGGAAGGAAGTCGAGTGAGCGAGTCAGTCGGGTATTTCCGGTATTGGACTGGAAGTGTTCTACTAGTCAATCTCTCACGTCTCTACGATGATACTTTATACTAATTACCTTGTTCTGTATTCTACTAATCCTCACCTCTTGTAAATACTTCTCTTTCCTGTCAATACATCTACTTTGATACTATTACGTTGTTTTGTATTATTTCACATAATTCTGTTACCCGACGTAACATGATTCTAGATTTGAAGGGATTACGATTGTAGTGTTCGATGCAGGATCGTTCCGGTAATATTTTCCATAAAGTATTGGATCTTGGGAAGTCGCTGTTCGAATGTAACATATCAATGCAGTACTAGACGAATGGGATTGCTTCGTCTCTGTGTAGACGACATGTCGATCTTTGCTGTAAAAGGTCTGAACTATTGGAAGTAAGAAACGTAACTAGTCAAAGCATTTTCTATAGAAATGTCATTTGGGTATAATGACAGACTTCAATTCCGCACATGATACACATGGCAAAATTTTGAGTCATTTAAAAAAGTTGTGCATATTACATACGGCAAAATAACATTTATACGGTAAAGACCATCGACCTTTACAAATGATTTATCCTTTCAAGTCAACTATCCTCCAGGCTCTCAGTAGACTGTTCTTGTATGCATGTGATTCACGTGAATGTATTAAGAACCTTTCGAAAATATTCTGTAATAATCTGTCTATCTATGTGCACGTATCTAATCTAATCTAAACTTATTTATAAATGGAACTTTGTGTGTGTGTCTGTCTGTGTGCGTGTCCTTTACTTATAGACTCCGAAAATTTACACAGTTGTACTATAAGCATCTGCGAGTGTTCTTAGCTAGGTTTTGTGTCGAGGTACCCCCGACAAATATCGAAAATCGATAATCGAAAAAATCGGTTTCTAGAAGGAGTGGTCTGATTTTAATCAAATTTGATACATTCATAGACAATGACATAAGAAACGATATTCAGAAGTTTCAAGGTTGCAGTTCTTACAATAGTGCAGAAAATCGATATATATATATATATATATATATATATATATATATATATATATATAAAAGCAAGTTTGTGTGTGTGTGTGTGTGTGTGTGTGTGTGTGTGTGTGTGTGTGTGTGTCTGTTTATCTGTCTGTATGTCCTTTATACAAATCCATAATTTTTATCCGACTCTCACCAAACTTCACACAAATATTCTTTAGGCTGAGTCTGAGCTCCAAGACCATGGATTAGTTTTAAAGTTTTCATTACCCCCGAGCAACGTCGGGATATACTCTAGTCTATTATATATCTTAACCACAGACTAGTGAATATTCCATGTTCTACTGCATGAATTTTGCTGACCAGCTCAGATTCTGGTGAAGTCTCTCCAAAGATTTTATATGTTTATATACACATATATTTTAATCCTTTCATATTCTATTATGCCAATCTATCTATCTATCTATCTATCTATCTATCTATCTATCTATCTATCTATCTATATCTTCGCTGTCCGAAAAGGTTGAGTTAAATTGTCTTCACACGATCTATCTATCTATCTATCTATCTATCTATCTATCTATCTATCTATCTATCTATCTATCTATATCTTCGCTGTCCGAAAAGGTTGAGTTAAATTGTCTTCACACGATCTATCTATCTATCTATCTATCTATCTATCTATCTATCTATCTATCTATCTATCTATCTATTACAGTCTTCACGCGATCTATCAATTACAGTCTTCACACGATCTATCTATCTATCTATCTATCTATCTATCTATCTATCTATCTATCGCGGTCTGCTCATTATCTATCTATCTATCTATCTATCTATCTATCTATCTATCTATCTATCTATCTATCTATCTATCGCGGTCTGCTCATTATCTATCTATCTATCTATCTATCTATCTATCTATCTATCTATCACAGTTTTCACGCGATCTATCTATCTATCTATCTATCTATCTATCTATCTATCTATCTATCTATCTATCTATCTATATCTTCGCTGTCCGAAAAGGTTGAGTTAAATTGTCACATCTTTTCTTTTACCATTTAGCGTTTTAAAACGATTATTAGTTTTGGAATAACTGAGTTCGTTATTGAATTTTTATTAAATATTTTATTATTGCTATAAGTTCTTTATTGACGTTCTTAGTTTTCATTCGGAGATTTCTAAGATAAATTAAAGAAGAAAAAACGATCGATTTCATTGGTAATAGTTTGTTTCTAGTGATTATGTATTTCCTCTTAGAAATCGTATCCGTTTCCATTTTAGATTCGGCCATCTTAATCTTGTCAGTGTTCTAATAACAATGAGTGTTATAGTTTATGCTTTCAGGTGCACACGAACAGTCTTTCACTTCCTCTGTGATTTATGATTTATTCAATATAAGCAAACTGATTTTGTTCAGTAATCTTTTGTTTACTTTTTCTGTTTTCTATTGTTATTAGCAGATTTACTTTGAATTCAGGTTTCACTTTTTCTTCTCTTTCTTTTCGCGAAGTCTTCTTTTTCGTCACTATAATACGCATTCTTTCTTTCTTTTCTTTTTTTAACAATGAATTCTAACATTTATATTTTAAACTAAATTTCTTTTCCAACAATCACTTTCTTTTTCAACAAGAAAAAAAAATAGAGTCTTGCTGTCATATCTGAACTGGAGCTGCCCAATCCTCATTTATCCCTCTTGGAAAAGTTTAAAAGTGTCGACACGTCCTTGTAGGGGATTAACTATTTTCCCTTTAACTATCTATTTCCAGAAGACGAAACGTCGCTAGTTTGTCGCTGCTCTATCACTATTTTAATGCTACTCGTTCTGACGAATTGCATTCCTTAATCCCACCACCTATGATCTTTACAAATGCTACCAGCTATGTCACGTACACAAGAGTGAATCATCCCCATTGTCTTTGTATTCTATTAGTAAGAACTAAGTTGTAATTCGGACAGCTTCTTTCCAAGGGCTACTGGTTTGTGGAGCAGGCTTCCAGCAGGATGTTTTTTAAATCACTACAATTCTTACCTCTTCTAGCCCAAGACGAGTCGTTATCTTTTTTTGTTTCACAATAAAGTTCATTTCTTGCCTTTGCCATGCATTAATCCTCTAATGAGAATAGCCCTTGAACTTTGTAATTGTGTAGAAATTAGTGTAAACCTTACTTCTAACAATTTCTTTCTTTCTTTCTTTCTTTCTTTCTTTCTTTCTTTCTTTCTTTCTTTCCTTATATGATAATTCGGGATTTAAGAATATTCTAATAAAATTAACTTCACACAAAACCTATTTTTTAAATAATATTCTTTTTATGACAACGAAATTCAAATTCATATTAACATGTAGTATGTGAAATGAATAACATATAAATGGCTTCCGCTTCCCCAGATATACCGCTGATATGCAAACGGTCATCACCGAATACATATATCAGGCTCTTGATAAGAACGCGTAGCTCGGGCTGTTGCCTTGGATATCTCAAAAGCGTTTGACAGGGTTTAGAATGTTGGCTTTCTGCGCAAGGTACAAGACTACGGTATAATTGGACAAGTGTTCCATTTAATTAATTCGTTCTTGTCAAATTGTAAAATGATGGATATGTTTTCATGTGAACACGAGTGTCCCTCAAGACTCTATCCTAGATATTAATCAATGATTTTCTTGGTGTAATCAGTTCCCAAGTAGCCATCAATGGAGATGACACCACCATCTACTCCAATCTTAATATGAAATCTGCCAATTTTGGACTGACAAATTAAACGTCGCTTCTGCTCTTGGAAAGACCTCCTATATGGGATGGCTTGGGATAAGAAATAGCTCGTAAATTTTAATAACTTCAAAACAAAGCTGCTCCCCTTTAACCACCATAAAGAATATATCCTACCTTTCATTTATTATGAATCACACTAATCTTCCTGAAAGCAATACACAGTGCCTCGTCGGCCTCACTCTCTCAGCCGATTTCAAGTGGAGTGAATACAGTGAAACAATAGCTACATCTACAAGAAGGTTGGGTCGCTGTGCCGATCCAGAAAGTTTTTCTCGTTAGAACCCATTTTGCATATTTATAAATCTACTATCGTCCGTGCATTAAATACTGTTGCCATATCTGCTCCTGCAATAGGTGCTCATACCATTAATCTAGACAAAATCCAAAATAGTATCTGCAACGTAATCGTTCCAGATCTGGCAGCTCGCCTTCAACCGACGAAATGTGGCTTCACCGACGAAATCTGGCTTCCATCTGTCTTTTTTACAAGTATTTTCACGGCTTCTGCTCTGACGAGATTCATTCCCTCGAGTTCCGACCTCAGGAATTTACTCGGGCAAATAGATTGGCAACTAAGTCTCACCCTTTTAACGTCAAAATAGGCAAATGTAACCTCCACTTCTTCTTCATCAGTTTCTTTCTTCGCACTTCCCGCCTGTGGAGCTCCTGTCCCTATGCTTGCTTCCCTGATAACTACAATCTTCAAAAAGTTTAAATGCAGCGTCAATCGCCAACTTCTATCTCCTTAACTCCCACTTCTTTCTTACTCTTTCTTCAACATCTCCTGTACTTCTCTTCTCTCACTGTACTCTCTTCCTGTACTCTCTCCTCTCACTGTAACTCTCTACGCACCAGTAGCAGCACTAACTTGCTTTGGGTGAAACGACAATAAAAAAAAAAAAAATGCGTCATTTCAACAACGTAAAATGCTGCTCGGTAATTTTTAAAAGTTATCATTATTTTATTTTTAATCGCATCACACCGAGCAAGGCGGTAACGCCATTGGTGTGCAGGGGGCTACGTAAGAGTAAAAAAGATTAATTAGAAGAGAGTGAAGAGAAAGACGAAGCAGTTAGAAAGGAGCAAGAGAAGGATGGGAGTACAGGTGTCATGACAGTGCAAAGGTGGAGAGAAAGGAAAGGATATACGGGGTGGTGAAGAAAAAACTAAAGTCAAGTGGTTAAGAGATGCGTGTTAACATTGCATTTAAATTCCTGGAGGTTGTAGCCGTCAGGAAAGCAAGAATAAGGAAGCGAGTTCCACAGGCGGGAAGTGTGAGAAAAGAAGCTGCAGGAGTAGAATTGTCGTCTGCATTTGGTTAATTTAACTGTGAATGAGTGAGACCCAGTTGCCAATCTGGTTGCACGAGTAAACACCTGTTGCAGAGGCACCAGTGACTTAAGTTCGTTCGAGCAGAAGCCATGAAATTATTTATAGAACAGACAAAGGGAGGCCACATCTCATCGGTGGGGAACTGGCTGTAATCGAGCCGCCAAGTCGGTACCTATCACATTACTGATTCTCTTTTGGAGCCTGTCGAGAACACTGAGATGAACAGCAGGGGCGCCTGACCAGATATGGCAGCAGTATTCCATGCACGGACGAATGGTTGATTTGTATATATGCAGGATGGATTCAGGCGGGAAAAACATCCTGGCCGGACACAATGACCCAACCTTCTTAGCAGTGGATTTAGCTATGGACTCAATGTAGTGGTTCCACTTGAGATTAGAAGAGAGGGTAAGGCCAAGGATGCGCAGTGTATTGCTCTCAGGGAGACTCGCTTGCTCCATGCTTATGGGAGGCAGGAGTGGTTGCCTGTGATGATTGACAGACAACAGCTTGGTCATAGACGCATTGAAATTATGAATTTTCATAAGGATAGAATCCTGGCGGTTTTGCGTCCGAGTTATGAAAGGTACGTTATAATTGACTTTTAGAAAATTATTATTTCATTATTTCTGCTTTATTTGTTTTCTTCTTTTTTGTTTTACATCAGTTTGTCAATATGATAATATTTGTCGAAGAAACTCAATTTGGGAGTAAAAATAACGGAGATAAAATGGAGCAAATCTTTTAAAATAGTTAAAATATCTCTTCCAAATCAATCACACTTTTTATATTATGTACCATACACTTTCAGAATGTTGACGATCATGGCTCTCCACAATTTCCTGTTATTTGTAATTCTTAATTTATTGTCTGCTTTTGATATCTTTACCAAAACTTGTCTCGTCATTCATTAACACAGCCTTCCTAAAAAACTATGTGTTGTTTTCTTTTTGCCTTCGATCTGCCCTGTGAGTATCAGAATTTCCAAGCTCTCTTTCCTCATTATAAGTCCTAACATAATTTTACATAATTTCAACATTCTTTTTCTGATGTTAAGTATAACTCATATTGTTTTCCATTTTGTTCATAAACCTAATCACATGTTCGGTCCATGTTATCCTCAGCATCCTTCTGTAGAACCAGTTGCTTCATCTTTTTTTTTTTAATCTATAAGGACATTATCCCGCATTCACTGTTATATATGAAGACATATATTACGAAACGGTTCAGTAGTTTTTCTTTGTTTCTGACGAACTTTTTCTGTTTTTTAATACTCTGCTTAGCATCTGGAAAACAACTTTGGCTAGCCAAATGCGCGTTCCGATTATAGTGTTTCACTTTCCATCCTCTGTTAAAATACTTCCCAGATATTTATTTTTTTTTTACTTGTTTGATTTGGCAGTCAAAATAATGTGTAATTGAAATTATACATTCATAATTTTTGCAGTCAATCCTATTTATATATTGATAAATTATGCATTTAATTTTTTAAAATATTTTTATACATTATTTTATTTAATTTTATTTATACATTCGTATAAATGCAAAAATTCAAAATGAACAGCCTACACTTTTGCAATCATAATAGAACTGTCGGTAGTAGTAAAAAATTCCACGCAATATTGTTTCTTCGGGGTCTGGGAATGCTAAAATATTTATCACGTATAAATTAAAGTTAATTTTTCGCACAATTTCTTTTTGTAGAAGGTATCATATGAAAGCTATACTTTTTGATAGCCTAGGAAAACCTCTGTTAGAAAATGATTTTGAAATCTTAAATTCTTCAAATTTGAGTGAACATTTTGCATTGTATATATCAATCATTTGTTCCTCTCATGTAATCTATCCTAAATATCTACATAATATGCACTTATTTAATCTTTACGTTCATACAATCATCTTACTCAGGTCCTGGGCATGACGATATACTGCATTCGGCAGCAAGGCCTATAATCGGGAGGTTTTCAGGAGCGTAAAACTACCTCTTAATTACTGTTGTTCGCAGGTCCACCTTAATCCGGGATAGTCGTACCTGTTTAGGCCCCAGCTATGGGCAAATAGTCCTCCTTACAAACACGATGAAAGTAAAAAAATGCTTATTGCAAAAATATCAGCAATATATTTTTGCATTAAAATATAGTGCATCGGGCAGCAAGGCCTATAATCGGGCGGTTTTCAGGAGCGTAGAAGCACCTCTTAATTTTTGTTGTTCCTAGGCTCACACTTACCTGAGATATTATCACCTGTTATAGTCCTAGCTACGGGAAACAGTTACCCCCCCCCCCAGACACACACAAAAAAAAACCCTGGCTCAATACATTATGGAAGTATAAAAAATAGATTTTTATGGTAAAATATCAGTTATGCATTTTTGAACAAAAAAATATTGGCACTCGGCAAAAAATTCTTTTTATGAAAAATGTCCCTAAAAACTGATCTAAAAATTGATTTTTTACAAAGAATTCCATTCATATGAACCTATCTTAAAAATATTGTCGGCATTAAATAACCCACTGCGGTAAAACAAAATAAATAAAACCAATTTTACTCAGTAATGCACTAGCTTGAATGGCTATTGGGCCGTGAACTGAGTTATGAATAGTATACATTGAAATATGAAAATTCGTACTTAGTAGAAAGAATGTGATACGCATTTGTATAAATGCAATTTATTTGTAAACATAAATGGCCGTATATCGAATTATGCGTTCGGAGAAAACGTATATTTTAGTGACAATTTTTGAACACGGTGTCTGTTTGTCGGGCTGCCTGTATCCCTCTCCCTGTCTCCCTCTTTATTACAGTCTTCACACGATCTATCTATCTATCTATCTATTACAGTCTTCACGCGATCTATCAATTACAGTCTTCACACGATCTATCTATCTATCTATCTATCTATCTATCTATCTATCTATCTATCTATCTATCTATCTATCTATCGCGGTCTGCTCATTATCTATCTATCTATCTATCTATCTATCTATCTATCTATCTATCTATCTATCTATCGCGGTCTGTCTATCTATCTATCTATCTATCTATCTATCTATCTATCTATCTATCTATCTATCTATCACAGTTTTCACACGATCTATCTATCTATCTATCTATCTATCTATCTATCTATCTATCTATCTATCTATCTATCTATCTATCTCAGTCTTCACACGATCTATCTATCTATCTATCTATCTATCTATCTATCTATCTATCTATCTATCTATCTATCACAGTCTTCACACGATCTATCTATCTATCTATCTATCTATCTATCTATCTATCTATCTATCTATCTATCTATCAAAGGACGCATATATTGTATTGTCCGGATAGTTCATGCCAATTCTAAGGAAAATTAAAACACGAAACAAAATCATGCCATTAAATATTTATTCAACAAAGTATGCACCATTGTGTTGCGCAACATTTCTCCATTTTTTCTATCAATTCCAAGATTCTCCCTTCTTAGAATTTCCGTTATTTCTCCGCAAAGTTGTCATGAAGATAAAATATGTCAGCTAAAATAATTACAATTGAGATTATTTTGCAGGGGCCGGAATAAATAAAATTCAATATCTAGTTAATATTGTGGGTTGGATAGCAATTTTTACTGGGTCGCAAAAAAAAAAAAAAAAAAAAAAGAAAAAATATAAGATGTCTGGTTTATTCTAAGGGAAAATAAGACTTTTCTTGTTTGTCAATTCTTTGCGTGTTTTCTTGAATTGCTGTCTTTAATTCGTCAATTTGTGAGTAGTACCTTTCATAATCAATGGACTGGTTACTTGGAAGAAGCTCATAGTACAAGATCTTTACCAATCCAACCAGATGCTCAGCATGACATTTTGTTTAGGATGAAGACCTGCTTTTGGGGTGGCTCATGTAAGTTACCCATGGATCTTTTTAGCTGAACATTATTGTAAAAGTTTAATTTCTCCTCACCCGTCAAAATTTGCTTAAAAAAGGGTGAATTTTTATTGCGTTTATGCAGAAAATCACGGATAGAAATACGACCCAAAAGATTGTTTTTATTTAGATAATGTGGTACCCGAGCATCGTGGAGATTTGAGTACCGAAGCTTTACTAATTGTTCAAGGATGGTGGATTTTGATAAATTTAGTGTTTCTGACAATTTTCATGTTGTGTAATGCGGCTTATTCTAAATAACTGTTTTGATTTGGTAACATCTGTAGTCGGAAGTTTGCCTGAGAATTATTCATCGATAAGGTTACAATCACCAACAGCAAACGGAGCGAACCTACTTCCATAAAGTTCCGTCAAGTAAAGCACCTTCACCGTACACAGCACATATCTTTTTGTTTTTTTGTTGCCTCTTAGGCATTTTTGCCTTTACGGTAATAAAGAAGCTTCAAGCATCTAAAATGCAGCTTATAATCTTCTATTATTACGTGGATGCAAATTGTCACGAATTAAAGTATTTTAAAACTTTTTTCTCAAGTTTGAAGAGTGATCTAATCGGAAATGTAAGTATATTATATCTGTCGATAAATTTGATGTGTTCTAACGTGTTTGAAGAGGAAAGACTAAAAATGAACATGAACTTTCCGAACAACTATATAAATATATCCATAAGACAGAAACGACGGTCAAAAAAACCGTAAAGAATTTTATTGTGCCCTCAACGAACAATATAATTCGGAAGACTGGATAATTTGTTTGCTCTAAATTATTTTTAAAGGCGACAACCCGCACGCACGCACACACACTCACACACACACGCACACACACACTCACACACACACGCACGCACGCACGCACACACACACACACACACACACACACACACACACACACACACACACACACACACATATATATACATATATATATATATATATATATATATATATATATATATATATATATATGCTGGATCAAGCTGGCTGTTGGCCGCTAGACGCTTGGATTTATACCCACTCTACACGCATTGTGTTCTTGATCTCAGAACAGTGGAAGATTGAATGTCATAGAAATCAAAACGCCGAACTGAACCATGTCGAAAGCGATATTAAGAGAAAAAATATTTTTACAAACACAAAAATAAACGGTTAATCTTCAATTGGATTATATAGTTCTTGGTACGAAAAGAAATACCCTTCCCGCATCACTATCTAGAGCAACACTGGGCCTTATCAAAATTTCTGGTACTGAGTTCAAAGTTCTTCAGATCCAGGAAATCTGTTCGCAGCTGACGAGAAGACCAAAGGGACTGATGTGTGAGTTCGCTTTCCAAGTTTCTGAGTTTCCAAAGTTTTTTGCATTTTGGTCTAAACACTGGACTGGCATCGACGGGTACTGGCGATTTGCTGATTCCCCAGTCTTCGCAATAATCCCGACAAGGGTTCATTGTTCCCTTAATTCTGCATTCTAAATAAGCTTTCCAAATTTAGAGAATTTTCCATCTTCTTCGGGGAGTAGTTACAGGGATTGCACCCCCCTCAATTTTAACTTGCTTCACATTACAACGGGTACCTTCACTCCATAGAAGTGGTGCTAAATTCTCCCACTTTTCCTTCCCCCTTTCAGCATTCAATCTGTCTACTTTCTGTGGCAGGTACAGCTGTCTATTTTTTAAAGCGCGTAGACGGGGTTTTATTTCAGTCATTAATTTCCTAGGTATCTCAAGAAAGAGATAGAACTCTTTTGAATTCCTGAACTTTTCTCTCTCCAGTGTAAGTATAAACCAGACCATTGTTTGTCAACGAAAAAGCCTGATTTCATAAACTTGTCCTTTGAAAAAAGTTCGCTATTTGTTTAAATTTTCCATTCGTTTTCGTCAGCGAAATTCATCTCTCTGTCCCTGCCAACAACATGTGTCCTTCTAGTTCCACAAGGAAAAGATCAAATTATTTTTAAATTCCTGGACTTATTTTTGTTCAGTGAAAATATAAACCAGACTTATCTTTTTCCTTGTCAATGATTTTTGTTTTCTCAAATTCTCATAAAAGAAACAAAATTATCGATAGATAAAAAATATAAACACTTCGTGCAACTCTCTAATTTGTAAAGGAGAGAAAACACAGATGGCTTCTCTCACTTTTCATCAACATAGAAAAGGTTTTCTATTCTCTCTCTCTCTCAGCTTATATCTCATATTAGGCTTGAACGTTTAATAGTCTATCAAATTATTTTAACATTAACCATTTCATACAATAGTATCACATCTTATAACAATATATGTAAAACATTTGAGCTTAAACATCTACACACACACATATGTGTGCTTGTGTGAATACTTTAGTTAGATATATCAGACTATTATAAAGTTTGAAAAGTTGCAAATAAAATTCTGCCTATATTTGTCCTTTGGTGTATAAGTTGAAAGAAGAAAAACTTCGAACAATAAATAAATAATAAAAGAAACATAAATAATTTTTAAATATAGAAAAGAATAAATATTGAACTTTTATAATGTTTTGGACGCCATTATTAGGTGCCATAAATTTCCTGTGGAGATTTCATTGAAAAGGAAAAAATATTCGATAAGTTATTTTGAATATTTCTGTGTTTAGACAAGTAACAAATACAAATATATATATATATATATCGTGTTAAGGTATGATATATTTGTGGAGTAAAACTGATCGATATCTAGGATAGAGCTTATGTAAGCATTATATAAGCATTATTGAAAACACGGGGGTCAACACTCAGTGGCGACAGGTTATTTTTCATGCGTGGACGCAACTTCCAGGTGGCCTTAAGTCAGAGCTTAACCATGAAACTGACTGTCGCCATTCTAGCCTGATTTCTGCGTCAATCTCTCTCCCTCTTTCTCTCCTCTCTCTCTCTCTCTATCTCTCTCTCTCTCTCTCTCTCTCTCTATATATATATATATATATATATATATAAATATCCAAATGAATAAGAACGAAGAAAATAATTGCAACGTTCAGGACATTAATTTAAACAGTGCTCAATATAAAAATAAAGCAATGAATATATATTTTAAATCATTACTTTAGAACATGTGCAAACTACAGTTTGGCCTTAAGACAGAGCTTAACCATGGAACTGACTGTAGCCATTTTAGGTTGATTTCTGCGTCTATCCTCTCTTTCTCTCTCTCTCTCTCTCTCTCTCTCACACACACACACACACGCTCTCTCTCTCTTTATATATATATATATGCATATATATATATATATATATATATATACATATATATATATATATATATATATATACAAATGAATAAAAACAAAAAAAACTGCAACGTTCAGTAAATTAATTTAAACAGTGCTCAATATAAAAATAAAACAATTAATATTTATTATGAATTATTACTTTAGAACATGTGTAAACTACAGTTTTCACATGTTTTAAATTAATAATTTATATATGTACACTACCGGTCATAATTATTAGGCAACCACTGTTAAAAAAATTGATGTATTTCATACTATTTTTAGTATTTATTGCCAAGTGGATAATTCTAAATGAAAATAGAATTGTTCTTTTGTTAATACTGCACAATAACATGTGCATCAAATGAACTGTTCTGGTGTCCAGTTTTTTGCTCCCTTCCCCATTCTGGTCTCTTCTTATTATTGGCTGGCCGAAGCAAAGGCTTCTTGGCTGACTTGTAAAGTTTTGCAAAGTAATAATAATAATAATAATAATAATAATAATAATAATAATAATAAAAACATTCCATTTCCATTTAGAATTATCAACTTGGCAATAAATACCAAAATAGTATAGCCTAATAATAATGGCCGGTAATATCTATCTATCTATCTATCTATCTATCTATCTATCTATCTATCTATCTATCTATCTATCACAGTCTTCATACAATCTATCTATCTATCTATAACAAATTAATCTCATTTTAACATATATAATAATGTGTAGAAAGTGCAATAAAAATTTACCGTTCCTTAAGGTTTATTTTTAATTTTTCAATGCTTAATACAAAAGTAAAACTAAATATTATTGTAATATAATTAATTGAACATTTTCGCGACACAGAAGCTTCCATGTTTTAGAATTATATATTAACTATGAATCCATCTTCAAGCTATCATTTTTGGGGTGACTTAAGAAAAAAAAAATTCCCAAAAATGCGTATAGTTTCAGATGGTAAAGAAGTACTATAAGCAAGCTTGAAATTCAGTGTATGTCATTTCGCTAAAGTGTAAACAATGTTTTTCATAGCGTTAAAAATGTCGGATTTCCATGGAAAAGAAAATGTATTTGCGGGGAATTTTGTTGCACTGCTTTATTTAAAAGAAATTTGCATCTGAAGCTCACAGAATTCTTGTTGAGACTTACGCCGACCATGATCTGTAGGGTGGAAAAAACATGTTGAAATTGGTTTAAACGCTTCAAAGATAACGATTTTGATGTTGAAGATAAAGAACGTTTGAAAGACAAAGGATTGGTGGCAATACTTTATGAAGACTCACCTCAGGCACAAACAAAACTTGTAAAATCATTAAGAGTTGATCTCACAATAGTTTAAGAATGTTTGAAAGCATTAGAAATTATTCAAAATCAAGAGAGACATCGAACGGCGTCTTGTCACTTGAGAATAGCTGATTGAACGGCAAAAAAGGGAGTTTTTGTTTTTCATTGTATCATGACTGGCAATGAAAAGTCGATACACTACGATAACACTAAGCGTCGGGTAAGTACCACCATGTATCAAAATCGGCGCCAAAACCGAATATACATCTTCGCTGCATTTGGTGGGATCAGATGCGTTTGAGCAGAGCATTGAAGAAAAAGAAGCCTTTATAAGAGAAGAGACACGACAAAAGGATTTTGCAACATGCATCTATAGGCCACATGTTGCAGAACAGGTGAAAACCTACTTCGCATGTGTGTGTGTGTGCATATGAGTGTGTGTGTGTTTGTGTGTATGTGTGTGTTTACGGTAATATGACGTTGAATACACCGGTTCTCGTCCGATCATCGAAGTTAAGCAACGTTGAGCCTGGTCAGTACTTAGACCACTTGGGAATACCAGGTACTGTAAGCATTTCTTGACGGATGTGCGTTGTGGTGCAGTGAATATCGACTCAGAAAGAGAAATCGAGGAGCGAGTTCGAATTCCAGTTGAATGTCCTGCATCCACTTACGCGCTAATACCCTCGGGAAAGGTATTAATCCTTCTCTCCAGTTATGGGTTAAATAACAGGACAGATTGTGTTCTATAGCCTTGGCTGGCAACCCGTTTACCGCAGCAGGTATTGGCAACCTATTGCGGAATAATTAAAAATGCCTGAGGGTTATACAGGGTACAACTTGGGACCCTGCCCTTAAACAATTCCCAACGAATCTTTCGCCATATGGAGGAAGCCTGATCAACCCGACCAGGGTGAATACCGAAACAGGTAGAGGTATGTGTGTGTGTGTGTGTGTGTGTGTGTGTGTGTGTGTGTGTGTGTGTGTTTTAACCATATCACCCCGGGCAAGGCGGTAAGGCCACTGGTGTGCATGGGACTACGTAAGAGTGAAAAGATTGGAAAAGATAAAGCCGGAAACCACATCCTAAACAGGGAACAAGGGATGAGCCTCTTCACCTGTTCAATAGACGTGGGTGGAGTGTGAACCGGGCGATAGTTCAGTCTATCTACTCCAATTGAAAAAAACAAAAACAAAAAGGAAAGGTGAAATGATTGGAAAAGATAAAGCCGGAAACCACATTCTAAACAGGGAACAAGGGATGAGCCTCTTCACCTGTTCAATAGACGTGGGTGGAGTGTGAACCGGGCGATAGTGTAGTCTATCTACTCCAAGTGTGTAAATAAAAGTGTAAATTGATGTCAATACCTCGTGTTGAAAGTTTGTTCCAAGCTTAAATGTAATTGTCAGTCTGTTCCACGCTCAAATGCAATTTTCAGTGTGTTATGTTTTATATATGCTGTTCAATGGTACATTATGGGTAATAAGGTTTATTGTATTATCCTAACGTCCACTGGCTGAGCCTGAACGGTTATGTTTCAAATTATTCCAGATGGTACTGTGTAGAAATAGTTGACCAGTACACAGATGTGCGTTGTGGTGCAGTGGATATCGGCTCAGAACGAGAAATCGGGGAGCCGAGTTCAAATTCCAGTTGAATTCATTGCATTCACTTACGCGCAAATACCCTTGGGAAAGGTATTAATCCGTCTCTTCCTTCCAGTTATGGGTTAAATGACAGGACAGATTGGGTTCTATAGCCTTGGTTGGCAACCAATCTACCGCAGAAAGCAATGTCAACCTACTGCAGGATAATCTTCTGCCCAGTCAGTCATGTCTCTTTCGAGACATGATCGCTCAAACGTGTTTCACGTATGGCACTTAACTGACTGACTGACACAGTTGTATTAAAATGTATTCAATACATCTATATTGTAGAACTTATGAATACTGTTCATTTGGAAATGGGTTATTTCCGCAACCTAGGTTTCAAACTTTCTGTATCTTCAGGTGATTTACAATAATTGATTTTTCCGTTTTTCACACACACGAACAGGGATCTTTTACGAACGCGCGACTTGAATTTTTAAACAATCGAAAATTTTCAAAATTAAGGTGAAGTTATTCGAGGATCTTTCAACACTTTCATCAATGTTTGTATGATCTTAGTATGTATTTATAGATATGATTACATCTGCAGATAATTTCTGATCTTTCATTTCTTTTTTTTTTTTATTCTCAGAACAACATAAGAGCGAACTTTTCCTCCAGGCACATCACCACCGTTGTATAATTGCTCTATTATTTTGGTCTTGACTGTTTTGTACAAAGAGCAACTGAAATATTTAGAAGAAAGTGAAAATAAAAGGAGGAAATTAGATAAGAAAAGATAAGTAGAAAATGTTGGGAGGAAAAAGAGTTTAAAATAAGAATGACAAACTATTTCTATTGAAAAGAATTCTTGTAGATTGATAAAGAGAGAGAGAGAGAGAGAGAGAGAGAGAGAGTGTGTGTGTGCGTGTATGAGTGAGAAAGAGAGTGTGCATGTGTATGAGTGAGAAAGAGAGTGTGCATGTGTATCTGTGTGCGAGAGAGGGAAACTAATGAGGTAGGGAATAGGTAAGAGAGTGAGTGAGTGTGTAAATGGTTAATTACGTGAGTGCGTGTCTGTGTGAGTCAGTGAGTGGATTATTGTATAGGTAAATACGCGAGCGAATGAATAAGCGAGTGAATAGTTACGTGAGTGAATGAATGTAGAATTGATTGCGTTACTGAGTGAGTGAGTGAGTGAGTGGGTGAGTGAATGTAGGAGGTATATAAATAGTTCTATAGACAGACAGATATATATATATATATATATATATATATATATATATATATATATTAATAATGATAAGAGATCGATAGATAGAATTTGTTACGGGTTTTGCCCGATTTGCGTCTGAGAAAGAGAGACGAGATCAATATATATATATATATATATATGTGTGTGTGTGTGTGTGTGTGTGTGTGTGTGTGTGTGTGTGTGTATAGATGTGTGTGTGTGTGTATATGTGTGTGTGTGTGTGTGTGTGCATTGAGAGACAGTAATAGAAGGAAAATTTTAAATAGAGAAAGAGATAAATGGGTAGAAAGAAAGAAGAGAGAAAAAGAGTGAAAAAGAACAAAAGTAGAAATAAGGAGAGAGAAAGAGAGAGAGAAAGAGAAAGACAAGATAGAAAAAATCACAAATAGTGAATCAAATGAAATAAAAGAAGGAAGAGAGAGAGAGAGAGAGAGAGAGAGAGAGGGGGGGAGCGAGAGAGATCTAAAACACAAACAGAGAGAGTAGAAGGTTGACAGAATGAAGAAACAGGGAGTTTGGTGAATAAATGTAGACAGGGTGTAACAGAAAAAGAATAGATGGAAAGAGATCGCTGAAGGGAGTGGTAGATAAATCCATATATATATATATATATATATATATATATTTTTTTTTTTTTATTTTTTTTTTTTTTAATCATATCACCCCAAGCAAGGCGGTAATGCCACTGATGTGCAGGGGGCTACGTAAGAGCGAAAAGATTGGAAAAGAGTAAACCGGAAACCACATCCTAAACAGGGAACAAGGGATGAGCCTCTTCACCTGTTCAATAGACGTGGGTGGAGTGTGAACCGGGTGATAGTTTAGTCTATCTACTCCAATTGTATATATATATAGAGAGAGAGAGAGTGAGAGAGAAATAGTAAACGAGATATAAACAACATAGTTCGTATGATGTCGATAGATGGAGAAGATTGGTAGTAGTAGCAAAAATAGAAAATGACAGTGTGGGAAATAGCTGTAGCGAAGGTAGAAGATTGAGAGATGAGGACAAAGAAGAGATAGAGAAAATAGTAATTAATAGTGTTGGGGATTGAAAGATACAAGAGGGAAATTATATATATATATATATATATATATATATATATATATATATATAAAGAAAAACGTGTGAGAAGCTGTGAACGTTTTGTTTAAAGTGTAAATTTATTGTTGTTATTATTATTAATATTACTTGCTTTTTGCATGATAGATTATGTGTACATAATGGTATTTGTGTCGCTACACTTGTTTTGAGTCTAGAGTTGACTCACTTCATGCGAATAAACTTGTGACTTTACATATCGAGATCCGTTTGTTTTGCTGATGGCCAAAGTATCGTGTATATATATAGATAAATAAGTGGTGAGCAGGTCAGAAAGTTCATATGCATACGTCATTGCTGTTTTTTTTCACACATGCATGTTAAATCTCTTCCGTCACCTTTCATGGGCTATAAAAGTTTTACACTGACTTGCGAAATTTGATTTCGTCTTTATACTTCGAAATTGTTTTCAGTGATTTTGATTCATTTCTAATCTAGGGTCATCTAGTTATTTTCATTGTTTTTAGAATACTATTTTTTGCAACGGTTTGCGAATTTCTTTTTTTATTTTTTTGATTGTGTTTGAATTTAGTGTTTTTATCGCGTTTGAATTTACTGTGTATCTGTGTGTGTTTTAGATTTTCATGTTGATTTGTTCAGGGAAGGCTTGCATTTTTTATAAATATTTCTTCTTGCATTATGAGTGTGTCATAATCTGCATTTTACCTTCACTACATTCGTGCAAATGTTGGGAAACGTACAATTTCCTGCTATTGGCTTGTTTAATGTAACTTCTGTGCAGGGCTACTCGTTTATTCAGACCTTGTGTCGCCTCCCACGTATATATGTTTGTGCATTCGTCGCATTTTAGAGCATAAATTACGTTTTTAGAATTGCAGCTCAGATTTGTTTTTGTTTCGAATGTAGATGTGATTTCGAACTTGAAGTGTTTTCCTTCTATTATTATGTTGCATACCAAACATCTATTTTTGTTGCATTTTGTGACCTCTGTATTGTGTGTTACTCGAATGTCGACGAGGTTAGTATATTTTTTAAATTTTTGGGTTGGTGTTTGTCTTTAAGATTTCTTTTATTTTATCATTTTTGTTGAGTAATTTTATGTATCTTTTTATCTTTGTAAATAATTCTTGGTTACTTTTGTTGTGAGTGGAGACGTATGTTTTCTTCTTTTTCATGTGTTGTTTTTTTTTTATTCCGGAGAGATTCTAATTGTATTTCTTCTGCCAGTTGGAAACCCTTGCTTATTAGTAGAGAGGGGTACCCTCTTATTTATAGTGTTTTTCGTAGTTCCTCTAGGAGTATTTTACAAAGGGTTTCGTCAGCTACTATTGTGCAAATTCGTTGTGCGAGGGAGTAGGGAATGGATTTTAGACAACTTTTAGGGTGCTGACTCTTAAAATGGAGGTATTGTTGGGTGTCTGTGGGTTCATGGTAAATGTCTGTGATGAAATAATTGTTTTTGTTTTTATGAGTATGTCTAAGAATGGCAATTCATTATAGCTATACTATAGTGTGAACTTTACTTTGGGGTGCAAGTTTTGGAGTAGATTGTGTAGTTCATTTATGTTTCCCATGGTTCTCCAAAAGATAAAAAAATCATCTAGATATCTCTTCCATGATTTAGAGAATTCTGTTTTTATGCCTTCCCCATATTTATGTCCTATTTGTTTGTATAGGCTTTCTTCTAGATACACTAGTGTGAGTGTTGCATATGTCGGTGCCATTTTTGACCCCCATCGCTGTACCTGATGTTTAAATATAATTTTGGTTGTTAAATTGGAATGAATTGTTATCTAAAATTAGATCTATACCTTGTAGAAAAATTCTTTTGTGAAGCGTGTGCGAAGAATTTCTGGGTGTGTCTCAATCCAAAATGTAATGGCCTGTCTACCTAGTCCATAGGGTATGTTGCTGTACAGGCAGTTCACGTCAAATGTTACTATAAGTGTACCTGGGCCTACTTTATGTGGTATGAAGCTTAGGAAATGTATGCTGTCTCTAATGTAGCATTTTAATTTTGTGGTGTATGGCTGTAATATTTTATCTATTGAGTTACTCAGTCTGCTTGTGGGGCAGGCTGGTCTGAATTTAAGATCACTAGGGTTTGGGGAGTGAATATATTCCGATGGATAGCTGCTGTAATTGTGTCTGATTTGTATATCTTTGGGAGTTCGTAAAAATTGCTAGTTTTTTAAACAAAGTCTGTAAGAAAATCTTTTTCTTTTTTCGTTAGTATTCTACTGAGTGTAAGGTAGAGTTTTTTCTTTTTTGATGTGATGTTTTCATCTATATTATGGTTGATTAAGTTGTAGTTATTTTCGCTTCCTAGCATACCTTGAATATTTGTTTTGTAGAAAGTTTTATCCATAATGACTACAGCACTGCCTTTGTCTGCTTTATTATTATGTCATTGTTCTCACGGATGTTTTCTAATGCTAGTTTTTGTTTGTATGTGCGATTGTTATGGCGTTGTGATTAATTTGAAAGCCTGAGTCCCAGATGTTTTCAAAGAATATGTTCATTTAATTTGAATTGTTGTTTTTATTTGGGAAATAATTATTTGGCAAGTAATATTAATAATAATAACAAGAATAAATTTAGACTTTAAAGAAAGGTTTAACATTCCTTGCACTTTTTTTTTGTATTCCAATTTCTTTCGTTGGAACAATCCCTATTTCTGTTTTTTTGTATATATATATATATATATATATATATAAAATAAAAATTTCGATTTTTAAATCCGTTGGATAGCCATTTCTACGAGGAAATTCTCGCTTCTTCGGCAAAGGCGAAACGAAAATTTTATTTATTCAAATTCAAATGTGTTAAAAAGTTTTATACCGGTTGAAGTCCAAAAAAAAATAAAAAATAAAAAATATAAATAAATAAATCAATAAATAAATAAATAAAATAAAAAAGAACCATCCATACACAGGAAAACAAAATGGGATGGATAAAGAATTTTTGAATTTAAGGAAGTAAGAGGGGGAAAGCAGACGGATACCTATGTCTCATATTAGAAGACATACCCTTCCCACATACAAGAGTCAAGAGTTAAAAGTCAAAATTTAGCCATGTAAGAGGGATAAGAGTGTTAAGGGGAACGAAAGAAAAAAAGGAAAAAGGAGAATGGGGTGGTTTACTGGGAAGTAAGCTAAGAAAAATTTTCCGTATAGAAACAAAAGAAAACTGCTGACATCCATGTCGAGAAAAAAAAAAGAAAACATTGAAAAATTTACCAGAGATATTTTAGTTTAAATAAATAATGACTGGGACAAAGGTTATCGAAAAATTGGACATACAAACTTAAAAATAAATCTTAAATTTAAAATTTAAAATGAAAAATATTACCTTCAAAGGTAGATCTCAAAACGAAGTTTTTAATATATATATATATATATATATATATATTGAAAAAAATTCGTTAGTCACCCCAAAAATGATCGATTAAAGATGCAGTCATAGTAAAAGTATGATTCCAAAACATGGGAAAATTCTGTGTCGCGAAAATGTTGAGTTAATTATATTATGATAATATTTACCTCTATTTTTGTATTGAGAACTGTAAAATTAAAAATAAACGTTAAGGAACAGTATGAGCCATCTTCAGAGAGATTATAAGGATGGTAACACAATAGCATATACCATCAGCGTTACCATCCTTATATTCTCTCTGAAGATGGCTCATGTGATCCGAAAGCTTAGAATCAACTTAAAAAATTATCCAAATGTTGGAGAATTTTTGTCTTTATTTTCAACTGAAATTAAAGCCAAAATACGACGTTTAGAACGGCTCATGATTAAACATAATAGACATTCATTGTCTCTTATATTTAACAGTATATGTTTAGAAAATTATTTGCTGCTTCGATACACTGTATATATACAGAGAAAGAGAGGGATATTGAGAGAGAAAGAGTGGGACGGGGAGAAAATGAGAAAGAAAAGTAAAAAGAAATTGATAGTACGGGAAAAGAAAAGAAAGAATAGAAGGCAACCTAGTTAGATAGGTAGATAGATAAATTCAAAAGAATAGACTGCAAACGTAAGAAGAATATATATATATATATATATATATATATATATATATATATATATATTGGAAAAACTACTAAAAATTTGTAAGTTTAAAAATGTATTTTTTTGATAGCATTTATTTATTTCTATTATTGTATATATGTTTGATATTTCAGACCGGCCTCAGCCTTTCATCAGAAACAAATATACATATTAAGACAGTATACGTAGATCATCATTATGCTCTCTCTCTCTCTCTATATATATATATATAGAGAGAGAGAGAGAGAGAGAGAGAAAGAGAGAGAGAGAGATAAAGGGAGAGAGGGAGGGGGAGAGGTATCTAACACTGAAGAGGTTCATAGGTAGATAGATTTATTGATATAAAAGAAAAGAAGAAACTGAACTAGAATGAAAGAAAGATAAGAGTGGGCGGTGCAAATATTAAAGTTAAATGTAGAAAACTGAAGAAACATGTGAGTGAGTGAAAGAAGAAGAAGAAGAAGAAGAAGAAGAAGAAGAGATAAACTAACAAGAGAAAGGGAGAGAGAGAGAGAGAGAGAGAGGATTGAGAAGAATAGATCGTGGTCATACAGAAAACTAAATAAAGGAAGTGACAGAAAGAGAGACAGGAATAGATAGAGAGATCATGGAGGTGACCGACAGAAGAAATGTGAAAGAGAGAGAGAGGACAATATAGAAATGGTCAGTATAAGAAAGAAAGAGAGGAGAGCGAACGAGAGAGAGAGAGAGAGAGAGAGGGAGAAAAGAGAGTTAGAGAAAGGAGAGCGAGAGAGGTGTTAAACATAAAACAATTAAGAAATACAGTGAGAACAAATAGGGGGGGCGAAAGTCCTAGAAAGAAGAAAGACAGAGACTAAAAGACAGAACACTAGATAGAGAGTGGGAGAGAAAGGACAGTGAGAGAGGTGATAAACATAAAACAATTAAGAAATACAGTGAGAACAAATAGGGGGGCGAAAGTCCTAGAAAGAAATCGAAAGAAAACTTTAAAGTGAGTGGACAGGTCATAGAAAGCGACTAAAAGACAGAACACAAGATAGAGAGTGGGAGAGAAAAGGTGGATTCAGAATCTGTGGGCTGATCGCCAAAATGTTTAGATGTTCTGATTAGTCCAAAGATTTCTTTATCAGTCACACAGCATTGTCTTGGAGGGAGTCCAAGATTCCAGGAATTGAACAGGCGCCATTGTCTCGTCCACATTGAAACTTTATAGTTTAAGAGTCAATTACACCATTAAGAACGTGGAGAATTATGGCAGAAATTATTACCGCGAAAAGCATAAACAGATGTGCCGTCACTTCACACCACGACTCACCAGTTTGTAAAATTAGCAATAGAATTGTTTTATAGTCCTTCTCTGAATAGAGTGACAGATCCTTGTCGATTCTTGTATAGTCCTGTACACTTTGTAGCTACCGTAATTTTGTAGTTGTGATTATAGCCGGTTTATTGTCGTCGACGCTTAGGTAATTGTAGCCAATTTTGAAACTTGAATTTTACTGAAATGCAATTCGATTCCATCTAGGAATTTTCGACCGAACTAAATTCTCCGTAAATGTATATCCTATTCTTCTTTAGAATTAAATTATCTTCATTCATCACAATAAGATTTAGAGTTGTAAGAGAAGGCATTGTCTTTCAAGTAATTAGTTTTAAATTTTAGCAGTTTTAAAATAAATGAAATTTAAACTTGGGATTTATTTTGTACATTTAAAATCCTTCTTTAATGTATATATTCAGATAGGATAATTCTCAAGCGATACTATAGAGCAGTGGTTCCCAAAATTTATCGTTTTCTTTTTTTTTTTTTTTAATCATATCACCCCAAGCAAGGCGAACACGCCACTGGTGCGCAGGGGGATACGTAAGAGTGAAAAGACTGGAAAAGAGAAAAACCGGAAACCACATTCTAAACAGGAAACAAGGGATGAGCCTCTTCACCTGTTCAATAGACGTGGGTGGAGTGTGAACCGGGCGATAGTTTAGTCTATCTACTCGAATTGAAAAAAAATAAAAATAAAAATAAAAAGAGTGAAAAGATTGGAAAAGAGAAAAGCCGGAAACCACAAGGGTGAATTAAAATTTGTTTGCGTCTCATCAAATTTTATTTGACCAAAATACATTAAAAAAAAAAAAACAGAACAAAAAACAGAGAGCGAGTTTCAGATTTGAAGTCAAAACATTATCATTGGTAACTCTCTCCTTTAGTTTGCAGATTCTAGTTAATATATTCTTAAAACTTGACATAATGCAAAATATCACGATCATATAATCAGTCAATAATTACCTATAACTATTTATAAGGGGACTCATACATGCAACTACAAGTAATCCATTATGATATTTGAAATTTTCAAATCATATTTATTTTTGGTATAAGATTTTTCTGAAACTATCTATAAATTAGTGATTGTTTTTTTCAGTCATTCTATCTCACCTGCTATTCTCTCTTGCCGCATTTGTAAGGGACTCTACATGATATAGGAACACACTACGTTCAGTTGTTATAGCAATTTTCAAAGCACGGGCGAACGTTTTATTTTTTAAAATTTTAAAATTTATCCGTTGTATTTATGGTAGTTAAAATAAGTTTGTCTGTAATTTACACCTGAAGATGATCTTAGAAAAGGTCGAAAGTACTTAACTTAAAAAACAAACAAAAACTACCTCGTTTTTTCGTGAATTTCATCTTAACATCAGGAAACGATGAAAAAGGATCAGTATAAAAACAGGTAGACACAATATGTTTACATTATTCAATGAAACATGCATGAATGAATATATGCTGGATATATATATATATATATATATATATATATATATATATATATTTATATATGAGACCATTTATAGATATGGGATCTGCGTTGAAATGTGTCATGAAACAGAGCAAATTTCGTCTCTCTGCTACAGCCGTAGCGAGGCGCACAGTCTACACTTCCAAGACGACTGACTCCTCTCTCGTTCCAGTTCTTTACATAGAGCTTGGTAACTCGCCTATGAAAAACACCACGCATTGCATAGACAAGCAAGCTACCAATCACAGTTTCTACACCTGTCCACCTCCGCTCGCTCCGACTCATTACAGGCTCATCACTGCATAGTGACTGTTAGTTTCGCGCTTAAATTATGATAGTCAGCACCATTGGTGCAGTGGGTATCGGCTCAGAACAAGAAATCGGAAAGCCGAGTTCGAATTCAAGTTGAATTCATTGCATTCATTTACGCGCAAATACCCTTGGGAAAGATAATAATCCATCTATGGGTTAAATAGCAGGACAGATTAGGTTCTATAGCCTTGGTTGGCATCTGGTCTACCGTAGAAATTAATGGCAAAGTACTGTTGGAAAATCTTCTGTCAAGTCAATCATGTTTCTTCCGAGACATGATCGTCCAAGTGTGTATCATGTATTGCACTTAACTGACTGACTGTTTTCTAATTCAAGACTCCCACGGCACAATGAGAAACTGCAGAATTTGTGGCATAGTTCTTGTTTTTCTCTACAAATCTATCTATCTATCTATCTATCTATCTATCTATCAAGTCGCCTTTCAGTATCTATCTATCTATCTATCTATCTATCTATCTATCTATCTATCTATCTGTGTGTGTTTGTATGTGCTTGTGTTTATGCGAATGTGTAGTAAATAGGTTCACAGTCACACACATAATGAGTAATAATTCAAATATGAGTAAAATATATCGATGATATAAGTAAGAGAAAAAGAAATAAACCATTTTATGCTAACGCGCTTCGAATGGTTTGTAAAAGCTCTTCGGTGAATACGATACAGAAGTAGTTCAGTTGTTCGATTTTCTAATCAATTCATTTTAGAATATCAATAACCGCATAGATATCATTAGAGGAAAATCAATTAAGCTGCCACACTTTCTGATCCTTTGTTTTGTAGCCTCTAACTAATTTGTCCTGCCCACTAACACGTAGACACAACAGGTAAGGTGTTCACAACGGTGAGCACGCCTTCGTCAAAAAAATAAAAAAATAAATAAAAAAAATAAAAAAAAAGGAAAGAAAAAACAAAGAAGTATTCGAAGGAAGAAAAAAATAAGATAAAAAAGAACAAGGTTCATAAATTGTTAGGGAAAAAAATTGTATGAGGAGACCTTTTATTGTTGCAACAACACCTTACCCTCCACCATTGACCTATTAACAAACTTTTTTTTATCTAGACATTTATCTGTCTTTCCTAGTAAGATTTATTTTTTGCATGATTTAAATTCTTTCTTCTAGCTTCGGCTTCCGCACGAGTGATGCGATTCGTGACATTTTGAGTTGCAATTATAGATAGGAATATATATATATATATATATATATATATATATATATATATATTCCTATCTATAATTGCAACTCAAAAATATATATATATATATATATATATATATATATATATATATATAACTGTACGCACGCGTGTGTAGCTGTAGATGGTATAAGCCATTATCTTTTTGTGACGATGTAATTATATGCAATTATATCCTTATATATACATATTTTAAGTTGGAGTAATAAGTAAGAAGGT
>JBBBDQ010002145.1:617500-822830 GCA_037127315.1 Ascarosepion bandense
AAATACCGCAGATTCCCTTCTTCTATTCTTACCTTCCGTATTTTCTGTGGGTCTTCAATTCTTCAAGAATTTTTGTGTCAGAGAAATGTCGACTCATTCGGATTTTAAATTCTGCAGTTTCTCTTCTTCCCCTCTTACCTTCCATATAGTGTGTGGGTCTTGAATTCTTCAAGACTTTTTTTGTCAGAGAAATGTAGACTCTTTCGGATTCTAAATTCTGCAGTTTCCCCTCTTCCCCTCTTACCTTCCATATGTTCTGTGGGTCTGGAATTCTTCAAAACTTCTTCTGTCAGAGAAATGTCGACTCTTTCGGATTCTAAATTCTGCAATTTCCCCTCTTCCCCTCTTACCTTCCATATATTCTGTGGGTCTGGAATTCTTCAAAACTTCTTCTGTCAGAGAAATGTCGACTCATTCGGATTCTAAACTCTGCAGTTTCCCCTCTACACCTCTTAACTTCCATATGTTTTGTGGATCTTGAATTCTTCAAACCTTCTTGTGTCAGAGAAATGTCGACTCTTTCGGATTCTAAATTCCGCAGTTTTCCCTCTTCCCCTCTTATCTTCCATATGTTCGGTGGGTCTTGAATTTTTTAAAACTTTTTCTGTCAGAGAAATGTCGAATCTTTCAGATTCTATATTCTGCAGTTTCTCCTCTTTCACGCTTTTTTCTATATGTTCTGTGCGTCTTACATTCTTCAAGAATTTTTGTGTCAGAGAAATGTTGACTTATTCGGATTCTAAATACCGCAGTTTCCCCTCTTACCTTCCATATCTTCTGTGGGTCTTGAATTCTTCAAGACTTTTTGTGTCAGAGAATTACCGACTCTTTTGGATTCTAAATACCGCAGTTTCTCCTCTTCCCCTCTTTCATTCCATATTCCGGTGGGTCTTGAATTCTTCAAAACTTATTGTATCAGAGAATTGCCAACTCTTTCGGATTCTAAATTTCGCAGTTTTCCATCTTCCCCTCTTACCTTCCATATCTTCTGTGGGTCTTGAATTCTTCAAGTTCTTTTGTGTCAGAGCAATGTTGACACTTTCGGATTCTAAACACTGCAGTTTCCCCTCATTCCCTCTTACCTTCCATATGTTCTGTGGATCTTGAATTCTTCAAAACTTTTTTTGTCTGAGAAATGTCAACTCTTTCGGATTCTAAATACACGTATTCTTTTCTCTGTTTATTTTCATTAAAACTTCCTCTTTGTTATTATCTTTCGTCCATGGCAGTGTTTCTCAAACTTTTTTTTAACCACAGCCCCCTTAGGGCACAATTTGATTCCCCCCCTAATAGTTACATAACTCTATATTTCAACAGGATAGTCGTGCATACAAATAATTTCCATAATGTTATCAGTCAGTTAGTTAAGTGCCATACGTGATACACGCTTGGGTGATCATGTCTCTTTTGAGACATGACTGACTGGGCAGAAGATTATCCCGCAGTAGGTTGCCATTGCTTTCTGCCGTAGACTGGTTGCCGACCAAGGCTATAGAACCCAATCTGTCCTGCTATTTAACCCATAACTGGAAGGAAGAGACGGATTAATACCTTTCCCAAGGGTATTTGCGCGTAAGTGAATACAATGGATTCAACTGGAATTCGAACTCGGCTCCTCGTTCCGAGCCGATATCCACTGTACCACAACGCACATCGAGGATGTGCGTTGTGGTACTACATAATGTTGTAGTTGTTAAATAAAAATCTAGATATATTTTTCTTTCATATTTTTTAAAATTTCTCTTGTTTTTATATTTCTCTTGTACTTTTAAAAATTTTTCTTTAATGTTTTTTGCTTTCTTCTCTCTTTACTTTTCGTTGTAATTTTTAAACCCCGCAACGACAATCTTAAACATCTTTCCATTTTCTAAATTTGCTGGCTGAAATAATATCTTAAACATTGATTGAGTGTCTAGAGATCTAATAGAGAAATTCTATCCGTCCACAAAGTCTATTTGTCTGAAGATCCATAATCATTTCAAATGTCATCAAGAGTACAACAAGGAGAAAATTATGGCCCCTGACGATTTAATATGTTCTTATACTATGCTTTGAGTATGTACAAACAGTGATGTAAAAGGAAGAGTACTAATTATTTTATTCAACACATTGACTATCAGAAGTCTTTAAAGAAATCAAACTACAACTTTATAATAGCTAACTTAGACAATAAAAATGTTATTTATACGTTTATTTATAGCGGTGTTTTAACCACTACCCCCTTAGAACACAATTTGATTTTCCACCGCCTCCCTAATGGTTATATGACAGTATATTAAAAATTGCCAAAATGTATTACATATAAATGCAAGCAACGTTGAGCCTGGTCAGTACTTAGATGGGTGACCGCTTGGGAATACCAGGTGCTGTAAGCGTTTAGTGACAGATGTGCGTTGTGGTGCAGTGGATATCGGCTCAGAAAGAGAAATCAGTGAGCCGAGTTTGAATTCCAGTTGAATACCCTGCATTCATTTAAGCACTGGTACCCTTGGGAACGGTATTAATCCGTCCCTTCGCTCCAGTTATGGGTTAAATAACAAGGGTAGGACTTGGGACCCTGCCCTTAAAAACAAATCCCAATGAATCTTGATATTCGAAAAGAAAAAAGTATTACTAGACACAAAGCCTATATAAAAAACGACAATAAATTGTTGAAAGAAAAGGTATTACCAGCAATAAATAAAGAAAAGGGTACTACCAGCAATAAATAAAGAAAAAGGTATTACCAGCAATAAATAAAGAAAAAGGTATTACCAGCAATAAATAAAGAAAAAAGGTATTACCAGCAATAAATAAAGAAAAAGGTATTACCAGCAATAAATAAAGAAAAATTTAGTTGGCAATAAATGACCCGCCAAGGTTGGTATGCCATAAAAACAAAACAACCAACGTATAAATGAATTTCAATGGTGCAATAAAAAACGTTTAATAAACTCACCTTTTACTCAGAACTTTCAATGAGATGAATGACATTGGTGTTTCCTGACTAATTCACCCACTCGAGGATCGATGCTGCTTAGAAGTAGTCTCAAATCTCCCCTTTTTACAATTTGCGGGCGATTTCCTTAGTAAAAAGTGGAGAAACTGCACTCAATCCGCATTCAGCCATGTAAGATGATTGGAAAGCAAGGAAGTAAACGTGGTTGATACTGACTTGGCAGACCGGCTGCAACCACTCTCTCACCGGCGTGATGTGGCTTCCCTGTGCCTCTTCTACAAGTACTTTCATGGCTACTGCTCCGATGAGCTTAGTTCACTGGTGCCGCCTAAGCACGAATTTACACGAGATACTAGATTAGCAACTAGGTCCCACCATTTTACAGTTAAACAAATAAGATGTAACCGTAAATTCTACTCCAACAGCTTCTTTTCTCGCGCTTCCCGCCTGTGGAACTCCCTTCCACAACTCTGCTTTGCCGACAGTTACAATCTCCAGGTGTTTAAATGTAGGGTCAATAGACACCTCCTATCACACTAACTCCCAACTATTCTCACAACACTCTCATCTACCCAACCCTCATTCTCGGTATCCTTACCCGCCTATCACCCACCCTCTGACATTTCCTATATTTAATCATCCTTTCTCCACTCTACGTAGCCCCCTGCGCAGTAGTAGCAGTGACATGCCTTGCTCGGGGTGAAACGCTTATATAAAAAAAAAATTCCCAAGGACTCTAGCTCTCTCCCCTCCCCTGTATAACCTTTCCTTTCTCTCCACCTATGTATCTGTCATCGCACTTGCTTTCTCAGTTTTCTATTGTTCCTTTCTAACTAGTTTGTACTCCTCACTCTTTTCTAATTAATCTTTTGACATTTATGTAGCCCCCTGCACATTAGTGGCGTTTCCGCCTTGCTCGGGGTGAAATGATTAAAAAAAAAAAGGTAAAGTTTAATTGCCTTCCACAAATTTAGATATCTTTCAGGAATTTTTTTCTGTAACCAAAAATCCGCGTACGATTTTTTGAAGAGAGGCTTTAATTCAAAGTTGTTTTTTAAAGCAATTGAGTCTTCTTGAATTACGAGATTAGTGTCACTTGCACAAATATTAGTAAATGGATTCTGCACCCAGTCTGGTATCTCCATATTTATAAGACCTTGGTATCTTTCAGTCATGTCCTCCTGCAGAGATTTCAAATGATCACAATAAATCAAGAGATCGTACTATAGAAATATCAGTGTCATCATTTTGTAGTTTAAGACTTGGAAAATGAGACAAATTCCGACGACCAATGTGTTCTCGGAAGAAACACAGCTTGTCTATGAAAGTACAGATCTTAGATTTTGCCTTGATGAGGCGTATATCATCACCTTGTAATTGCAAATTTAAATCATTGAATATACAGAATAAATCAGTTAGATACTGTGTTCAAAGCTCCCTTTTGTACATCCAACGCCCCTTCTGTACGTTCAACACCTCCCATTCAAGGCGGAACCTCCTACCACCCCCTTGCACTTCCTCAACGGCCCCGAGGTGGCGGTACGGACTACTTTGAGAAACACTGCTCTATGGTATTCTCGGCATCCTTCTATAGAGTCACTTCTTTGTTGCCTTAAGCCTCTTTTTCATCTGTGAGGGAATTGTTCTAGGAAGAATAACGTTACATAGCTGTCCAGCACGCTTTGCTTCTAACGAATTTTTTTTCTATTTCTTAATACTTTGCTGAGCTTTTAAAAAGCATCTTTCACTATATGCCTTCATATTTCTGTGTCCCATTTTTGTAGTCTGTTATAACACTTCTCGGGTGATTTCTTTTCCATACCTTTTTTAATCATTTTAACCTAAGCAAGGCGGGACCGATTCTAGTGCGCAGAGAGATTTTTTTTTTAATTATTTCCCCTTCAAGTAAGGCATTCCACTGCCACTATTTCGCCGTGGGGTTACATAGGGAAAGGTGAAGAGAAAGAGAGGTTAGATATAAGAAATGTCAGAAAGAGGGTGATAGACGGGTAAGGATACCGAGGCTGAGGATTGGGCAGATAGGAAGAATGTTTGAGAGAATGAATGCGAGTTAGTGTGTTGACCGTACAGTGAATTACTGGGTGCAAGAGGTGCTGAAAAAGGATACAAGATGAATGAGATTCAAGGCAATAAGAAGATGGCAATTGATGTTGCATTTATGTGTTTGGAGACTGGAGCTATCAAGAAAGCAATTAAATGGGAGGGAGTTCCACAACCGGGAAGTGCGAGAAAAGAAACAGTTGAAATTGAAGATGCGGTTACATTTTCTACTGTAAAAGGGTGAGACCTACATGCCAATTTAGTTGCAATCTTAAATTCACTGATTGAAGGTCCGTTTTAAGAGCAGAAGCCAGATTTACTTTGTTAGCCTTGGTAGATTTCCTATTGATACGGGAGGAAATGATAGTGTCATCTGCATAGATGTCTACTTGGGAACTGATGGCATCAGGAAGATAATTGATGAAGATCAGAGAAAGTGTAGTATAGCCTTGAAGGACACCAGTGTTCACTTGCTTGCCTTTGACATTCAGTCAGTTAAGTGCCATACGTGATAGAAAGAGACATGACTGACTGGGCAGAAGATTATCCCGCAGTAGGTTGCCATTGATTTCTGCGGGAGACTGGTTGCCAGCCAAGGCTATAGAACCCAATCTGTCCTATTATTTAACCCATAACTGGAGGGAAGAAACGGATTAATACCTTTCCCAAGGGTATTTGTGCATAAGTGAATGCAAGAAATATCAACTGGAATTCGAACTCGGCACCCCCGATTTGTCGTTCCGAGTCGGTATCGTAAAACAGATGTTGAGCTGTCCAACTTACAACTGACCATATATTCTTATCCTATCTTTTTATAATAGATAGTCCTTTCTTCTCGGTTTAATTTACATTTTTTTTCCAGAAGTTCAGTTTTAATTCGGAGTCTATCATCGACACAGTGCCATTTGCATTTCTTATTGGGTTATTTAATGATGACGTCGAGTTTTTATTATTCCTAAGGCTAGAAGTAAATATTGGTCATATTAATATTTAATTGCGTGAGTAAAATTTGTTCGCGTTTATTCTTGGTTCGAAAAGAAAACATTGGCAATTTTTATACCAGGGTCTATAGGTCAACGTTAACCAGGTTTATACTTGAGAATATTAATAAATATTGGTTGAGTTTATTCTTGATACCATAGATCGATATTGATCGTGTATATAATTGAATGTGAGGGTAAAATCTGGTACTGTTGATACTCATGTCAATAAGTAAATATTTCTCAGGTTTATGCTTGTGTCGAGTGATAAACGTTGGTCGGGTTTATATTTGATTTTACAATCACCCACTCGGGAAATGTCTACTTTCTTTAGCAGGGGTTCTTAGCCTTGCAAGGAATGCAGTTGAAGTATTTTACAGGCTACAGACCGTAAAACATTTAGAAACAGGTAAATTGTTTTAGATGTGCGTTGGGGTGCAGTGGATATCGGCTCGGAACGAGAAATCGGAGAGCGGAGTTCGAATTCGAGTTTAATTCGTTGCATTCACTTAGGAAAGATATTAATCCGGTTATTCTTCCTCCAGCTATGGGTTAAATAGCAGGACAGATTGGATTCTACTGGTTGCGCTGGCAATGAGTCTACCGAAGAACGTAATTGCAAATCTTTTGCCCAGTAAGTCATGTCTCGTTTGTGACATGATCACTCAAGCGTGTATCTCGCATGCCACTTACCTGGCTGACTGAAATTGCTCTAAAATTAAAAAAAAAACACGAAGTGTGGTGAGCGAGAGAGAGAGAGATATAGATAGAGAGAGAGAGAGAGAGAGAGAGAGAGAGAGAGAAGGCGAAGTAGTGAGTTATAATGAGAGAGAAAAATATAGTCGGAAGAGAAAGTGTTTTAAAAAGAGTGAGCGAAACTGAGTGAGAGAGAGGTTGGAAGGAAGGAGAGAGAGAGAGAGAGAGAGAGAGAGAGAGTGAGAGAGAGAGAGTTCCCATCAGACTTTTTAGTTCTATAAAAGAAATGACTTGCAAAAAATATTCGGACGTGATTTTTTAAAATGTAATTTTCATTGGATTTCATCTTTTCTAATGATCGACTAAAAAGGAAAAAAATCACATCGATACAATTTATAATAAAATTTACAGTACTAATATCCAAACAGAAGTTATAAGAAAACTAGTTTACAAACAAAATAAAAAAAATGGCTCTTTCATATTTTTCGTAAAAATAATTCATAAAATAAAAACAAAAATTCGAATATAAATTCCGCTTTTGCAATTCAAAACAAGAAATTTATGCATTTTTTTGGGATAATCCATTCTGTGTTCAAATGATATTTTTTACAAAATATGAATAGACAAAGGAATTCGAAATTTAAGCAAAAGTTAGTAATGGCTAAAGATGAAATTGTTTACTTAATGCTAGAGAATTTATATATAAAAAACACACACACACTTTGAGCATTGACCTTTTTATAGATTGATACATAACTACGCTATCACAAATTTCATATAGACTAATGCAAGAAATAAATTCGTCATTATAGTCATATCCTACGATAAGTTCAGCAAATGGACACAGATGATGGGTACACAGCATAGTATGAATAACCGGGTACTATGCATTTCTGAGGCCATCCGTCTGTTAGCTAAACTCTTTTAGAGCCAAGGCTCAAACTACAGAGCCTACCTATGATTTATAGTGGAACTATGCTGAGCGGCCCTTAGTTAAAGTTTCTGCGAGAAATCTTTGAAAAAACTCAGTACGCTCAATCCCTCGGTTACGATGATTCGTAACTTCCAAGGGGTTCCGTCTATTCAATTTCATTAAGAATAGTTGCGTCAAGCCGTATTATGCTTTACATGCACTTTTCAAATACACCATGTACTGAGATCGCCTTTCCATGTCGATAACATCAAGAACAAGTTGATCATAGTGAGATTTGAATCCGGGTCTCATGTTTATAAAAGCGAACGTTCTAATCATCAAAGGGTTAACAAACCGTAAAAATGTCAATGCCATTTTCGTGCTGATAGCGACTACACTACGCGTATATCCATCTTACATTACTTTGATTTTTGGTAATAAAATAACGAACCCTTAAAAAGTAACGGTCTTTGATTAGAAATACAAAAGTATCGAAAATTTCGCATTATAAGGACAAATCCCAATATATAAGTACGAGCGAAAGCTTTAAAGATCAGATACCTTTTGTAGATGAGATTAAATTAACGATAATTATTGATCAGTCTACTCGAATTAAGCCATAAACTTAAGTGTCCGCTTACTTGACCAAATACTGTAGGTTACTTGTAATTGCACTAATTTGCATACTCCGCAAATAAAAAAGGAATATTCTTAATATCCCTAATATTGATATTTACAGAAACTTCTATCTATCTATGAAGTATTTAAACAGAGGACGGAAAGTGCATCACCGAAATCCGAAGACAGAAATAGCGAAAGATGCTTTTCAAAAGCTAAACGTAGTATTAAGCAACAAGAAAATGTCGTTATAAACAAATAAAAGACTGAACTACTACGTAATATCAATCCTGCTCTATGGCTGGGAATGCTGGAAAAAATCACAGATACAGACAACAAAGATTTCCCCACTCGTCGGGGCTTATTTTCTTTATATATATATATATTATTAGATTACTTAATCCAAACGGAAAAATAGTAAGGTATATCCCAAAAACCTGATTAATATTAAAAATTAATATTAATATTAAAATTTTAATATTAAAAAATGATATAGGAGGAGAGCTCAATGTAATTAAAATTACAGAGCTAATATAAAATAAAATAAATTTTCACCATTCAAAATTGTTGAATGAACATTTAAACATGAAATCTTTCCTTTTGTAAAGCTAGACATGCCAAATTTTCCATATGTTCACTTGCAACTCTATCTAATAGTAAAAATAAAAAATAGACTGATTTACAAAAATTTTTTGTAACGTAAATTTCTCAAGCCTTAACCGTCATTATTTATTTATTTTTTTTTCTATATCTTTTTTCTAATGTGGTTATTAGTTGGAAAGTGTTTCTGAACTAGGTTAAGAAATTTATTGCTTATCTAGTACTAAGATACTGGTTTAAATGGTGGTGTGTACCAAATAGTTTTTTTTTTTATTTCTATTATGTTCGGTACTATTATTATTTTGCTTATAATATTTAATGTCATTGCAATTATAGTCGATGTTTTAGGGCAGTATTCTGTTATTCACTGTGTTTAATAAAATATCTATGGTTGAGGAATTGTTTATTTTGTGTTCAACAGAATATGGTATGTGTTTAATAATAGATGGTGAGTAATTTGATTTAGAATGTATGTAAATATAGCTAGCATTATATTTTACGTAAGATGCATTATTAATTAAATCTAGAGTAACATCTACGAAGTGAACTTTTAGGTTAGTTTGTACTATTACTTTAAGACTAAAGTTTTGTATAAGGCTATGTATTAATTTACGAATTCTATCTACTTTAGATTTTGGAGAATTATGGACAATCATATTCTCATCGTTTCTCATCGTTTATATATCCCAATGTCAGATATATCAACATCTCGATGGGCAGTTAGATTGTACAAAATAAATAGATCTAAAAGATCCGATGATTCTGCAGAATCAAGTGATTCCATGACAATGTCAAATAAGTCCTTTGAATTAGACTTTGTCCACTGTTTTTTGATAGCTTTTGATTTGCACTATTCTATTATTATAACAATAATAATAATTATATATCTATAAATGCTCTACTTCTGTATTGAAAACCTTTTACTAAAAGTAAATATTAAACTGTGGAATATATATCCATTAGTTTAAACCACTCATATATATATATATATATATATATATATATATATTGAAGTTTTCAAATATCGGTTGTATACTCTATGTTGAAGAGTAATGCTTTATCTAAGTTTATCACCCGCCCGCAAAAACGATTTATTTGATTATTTACGAAATTGAGAATAAGTGTCATTTATTTCGGTTTTTATACAACATTTTTACGATCACCACGAAGAAGAGAACACTTCGAACAAATCATTTTTATAAATAATAGCAATTACCGTACTTTCTTGCTTACAAGACTCTGCGGCTTGGAAGACGCACCCTAATATTGTAAAGAAATTTCTAAGAAAATAAGGTAATTCTAATGCAACAACACATTCACCATGCGCCCCTCCCCAAGACTGGCGCCATATAATGTTTACGTTATTCACTCGTCCGATTTTAACGTATGACAATGACATACTAGTTGGTGGTTAGTAAATATGCTATACATCTTTCATTGTCCAAGGGTGGTTTTATTTTCATAAAAATTAAGAATTTTAAAAATATGCAGGCAAAGCTATCAAAGAATTAAAAAAAAAATTATTTATCCTCAAATCCCAAAAGCTCATCACTTCTGGATTCATGTAAAAGCTCTAAACTATAATCTGCAGAGTCATCACTACTGTCAGTCATGTAAAATAAATGATCCCCACTATCATCCATATCATGGTAGTAATTGATACATTCGTCTTAGAAGACGCACACGTCTTTTTAAGGGTATCTTTTAGGAAAAAAGTGCAACGTGTAAGCCGAAAAATATGGTATTGTAGGTGAATTTTATCTGTTATCGTTGACACTAGCTTTAAACAATGATTTGAAATTTTTTGCCAAGGTTGCTGCTGGGGATGGATTTTATTTTTTGTGAATGTGAATGTAAACTCTGAAAAGATCCCAAACAGCTAGTTATTTGTCATAAAATATCACATGTAGATTTGCATATGTAAAAAAAAAAACCCAAAAACATCCAAAATTCAAAAAAACTTCCAAAATCCAAAAAAAAAAAAAAAAAACAACAGAAAAATTAAAATATTTAATGTGTTCTTTTTTATCTATATTTTTATTAAATTAAAAAGAACACATTAAATATTTTATTTAGCTATTTTTGAAGACATTTATATTATTGACAGTGTTAAAATATTCGTTACGGTGGAGCTCTGGGGCTCAACGTAATGCACTTCGTCTTTACACTTCATTAAGACAAAATGATGAGAAAAATGTCTTATTCGTCTCCAAGGAGATGTCAAAAAAAAAAAAAAATTAAAAAGAAACTTTCGTTTTTATTTTTTTTTAATTAAATACTTAAAATGCCTTCTTACCGTATTTTTTTTTCTAAATATTTTGATGAAACATTTTTTCTCGTAATCTATTTTTGTTAGCAAGACTTCATCTTGTTATTGATGTTTTTGATCACATTATTCTTGAGGTCAAAATCTTATCGACCCAGAATGTTATGATAGAGAAATAAGAGCCATAAGATAGTGCAAAAGCAAGTAAAGAAAAATTATAATAGTGATTAATTTATCTGAAAAAAAAAATTAACTACCTTCACTTCATAGTATTTACGAAGTAGCAAACAATGACGTAGAGGGAAGTGTAAATACTTGGAGAGGAAAATGTGACAGATTTCTGTTCCGTTTCATTCTTACTGGTTCTGTAGCTGAAGTCGTTGAAGCGATGACGAGCTTTTTCAACTTGACGAATATTCGCCAAAATCTATTTGTTTTCTTTTTCAATTTTTCACTCTGTTAACCCGGGAAAATCACCACGGAGCTATTTCGAAGAAACGGAAAAAAATGAACCAACGAAACAGCACAAAAACCGAACCAACCAATTCTTCATATTGTAATAATATGATCAGAGAAGAGGTGGTTTTGTTTCGAACACAATATGGTTTCTTTTGAAGTTCGGTCTCCTAAACGGCATCCACTTTAAACTAAGGTGAATTGGAAATCGGCTCGGAACGAGAAATCGGGGAGCTGAGTTCAAATTCCAGTTGAATTCATTGCATTCACTTACGCACAAATACCCTTAGGAAAGGTATTAATCTGTCTCTTCCCTCCAGTTATCGGTTCTATAGCCCTGGCTGGCAACCAGTCTACCACAGAAAGCAATGGTAATCGACTGCGAGATAATCCTCTGCTCAGTCAGTCATGTCTCGAAAGAGACATGACCGCCCAAGCGTGTTTCACGTATGGCACTTAACTGATTGAATTGAAATAAAGGGATGAATGAGCAATTTTCAGAGATAAAGTAACAACAAAATCGAAAATAGGGTATGTCCTGGTGCTGCTCTATATTAAAAGTCATACCTGGGTTTGGGGAGAGTTCTGATCAACCATTGGCTGGGGAGGGATATGTCCGCCGTGCCGTTCTGAAGCTTCCATTTTTGTTGCCAGCCACCATATCAGGATGAGCAAATGGGTGAGAAGTCGGTAAAGGAAAATAAGTGGCATTGAAAAGTTGTCCCGAGTATCACCTAAGCATCCCACCCCGACAATCAAACAAAGCCCTCAATAAAACATCTACGTATGATATGGAAATCAAGGTACGAGATCTTATTTCTCAAAAGTGGCATTTGTCTTTCATCCTGTTTTTTTTTTAGCAGGCAGCACGTCCTTACCCTGCCTTCGGTTGCACAACGACGAGATTGAGTATCAGAATGGAATGTGGGGTAATCATTGACAAGATACGCGTCGTATGTTTAATATATAACCTAATAGTTCAGTGGAGTTATAGTATTTAGATATATGCAATAAATAAGATTGGTGTAATCGTATGTAAAAAAGAAAAGAAAATAATTTTATTCACCCTAATAATCCTCTTCTGATCGCAATGTTTAGCAAAGCAATGTATTTAGCACTGTAATCAGTTCAATCATCAAGTATATTTCACGTATCACCTTGGCAGGTCTAACATTAATAAATGTCCATATTTTCATACTTGTCTGTATTTCTGAGATGAGGTATTGTAATTATTTACACTATTTACATTGTTTGTTCTATTATCTTCATCTTTGTTGCCATATTCACGACGTTTCGGCCGTTGTACGCTCCGACATTCTTCTGGTGATTATAATTTGGACTGAAGAGTTGAGCTAAAGGGAAATAACTCATACCAAAACATCTGAAAGATTCATGACTTGTGGAAGTAGAACAATCTACTACTCTGAACGAAATAAAGGGTTCAGTTCAAAATTCTAATCACCTGAAGAAGACCGAGGAGTACAACTGCCGAAAAGTCATGAATATAAGCAACGAAGATGGGGGACAACAGTCCGAAAACCGTAAATAGTGTAAATAATTACCTACTTGTTGAAGAGCCTTTATTAAACTGAAAAATAGAAAGATAATCTCCCCAACCTTAGCTCCTGTTCATCCTACCTATTAACGCATTTATGGATCAGCATTTGCTCATCGACAAAGGCACGCAAAAAGGCGCCGAATTGAATACGCGTTTGAAACTAAATTCTAAAGTTGGTGAACCTAAACGCTTATGAGGTGATAAACCAAAATTGTGCAGAACGTGTATTGCAAAGAAGACACACGAACGGAAAGAAATAGGGAAAGAAGACAAGCGAAGAAATTACAGAGGAACGGAATTGATTCTCATGCGAAGCTTTCGCTTTGGTTCAGGTTCTTCCACGCCCCGCTTTAGAATTGAGCGTCTCTCTGTAAGCAAATCCACTCCGCGTACCTATTTTTGTTTTCTTTTTTACGCAAATTTCGTGTCTATTCCTGTTTCGCTGCGTTTGGAAACAGACATATTGGCGCGGTATTATCTGCTTCGTTGATCTTTTTTAATTAAAGATAAATAAGACAACAATTTTTTTTCCTGTTATTATTTTTATTTTTATTTCCGTTTCCGGTGACAGGAAACTGTTTTCGTCAAGCTGGCTGCCTGTTAGGAATTGAAGCATATTTTTCTTTATTTGTGGAATATGCAGATTATACAATTACAAGTAGCTTAAAGTATTTATGTATTGAATGCAACAGATAGAATAGGGAACTGGAAGTTTTCGGTTAGGGATTTCCTTTGCTTCAAGTCGCATCTTCAGGATGAAGTTTTCCAGCATTTCTTGCCATAAAGCAAGATTGATATTACGTAGTAAGTCAGTCTTTTATTTGTTTCTAACGGAGATTTCTTGTTTCTTAATACTTTGCTTAGCTTTTGGAAATATTCTTTCACTATCGGAATCGGTGTTGCATTTTCCACCCTCTGTTTAAACACTTTCTAATTAGTTTCTGTATATATCAATTATAAGGATATTGCTTTTTTTTATTTGAAGAATATGCAAATTAGTCCAATTACAAGTAACTTAAAGTATTTCTATATTGAGTTCAACAGATAGAATCTTGAATTGGATGTTGTCCAGTTTTGAGTTTTAGGTTGGTGATTTCATTTGACGCAAGCTAAGCTAATGTTTGTTGAATTTTATGGCCAAGTAAGCGGACATTTAAGTTTATGGCTTAATTCGAGTCGACTGATCAATAATTATCGTTAAATTAGTCTCCTCTACAAAAGAGAAGGTATCTGATCTTTAAACCCTTCGCTTGTACTCATGTATTGAGATTTGTCATTATAATGCGAAATTTTCGATACTAGAATTGTTTACAAAACACTAACGCCTGTTGAAATCCTCTAAGTATTTAGCAATGTTGAAGTTGTTGCGAACCTTTTTAGCTAACATTTTTGTTGAGATTTCCAAACTCTACGGTTCGTTCAATAAAAAAAAAATTTAATTCCCTCCCAGAAAACAATGAATGTTTATTGTATTAATCTACACTCTAGTAAAACCAAATGTATTTTATACTTTCTTAACTTTTTACACTCTTCCCCCAAATTTGGTTTCGAGAGGTCAATGACAATTTTAGAGGGTGTAACGGACGGGATAACGGAAGATACAGAATTATATATACAGTAGCGATCAGAACAATGTTAAGAAAAGATCTAAATATGAAATAACTTTTTATTTTAAAGCTTCAAAGAACATTTTATCCTGGAAAAAAGGACACAAAGATAAATTATATAACTCCAAGATATAAAACTCAATAAACTTGTTTTGATAAAGTTATAAGAATTATTATATAACATTTAAAAAAATAGATGATCAAAAACATCAGAACGATTAAATAAATCCATAAAATTTAATAACTATTTTGCATTATTGAAAATTTTGGGGGGCAAGAATATAAAATCGGGTATTTTGTTAAATTACACCGTCTCTTTACTGGCTCTTTTGCATTGTAAACATAGCGAAAAAATCTGTGACGTCATTGGAACTGAGAAAACTGATAATCAAGTTACATAATGAAGATAAACTCTAGATCGGAGAGATTTCAAAGAGTGTGGGGAAGTCTAAAATTGCTATTCATAGGATTTAAAAAAAACTTGAGGAAACTGGGTCATGTGAAGCCAAAAACCCAACTAGCAGGCCTAGAAAAACTATTGCAAGGGAAGATAGATGAGTGGGTAAAGAATCAAAAGAGAATCGATTTGCGACAGAAACCGCTATCACTAAAAGAGCTAATGCTGACCTTGGCATTAAAATATCAAGGTACGCTATTTCTCGAAGACTTAATGAAGTAAATCTGAAACGTCGATTAGCCTCTACGAAGCCTTACATTTCTAAAACGAATCAAATGAACCGATTGAAATTTGCCACTAAACTCGTCATATGGACAGAAGAACAGTGGGATTGTGTTCATTTCAGCGATGAGTCAGTTTAACTTGTTCGGTTGTGACGGGAGGAAGAACGATATTTGCCTTCAGTGCACTAAAAGCAGCGTTAAATTTGGAGAAGGAAGTGTGATAGTATTTGGTATGATTTCATTTGATGGTACGGGACCTCTTATTAGGCTACACGGTAAAATTAACGCAACTGTATACAAAGAGATATTGAAGAAACATGTTGTACCTAATTGGAGAACTGCAATTAATCAACCAACTGTTTTTATGCAAGATAACGCACCATTTCACACAGCGAAGTCTGTTAAGACATTTCATTCTGAGGAGAATGTTAATGTTATGGAATTGCCTGCTCAAAGCCCATACATGAGTCCTATTGAGAATGTTTGGAAGTTACTAAATGAAAGAGCTAAGGAAAAGAATCCAACAACCGTCAAAGAATTATGGTCTAATTTGAAAGGAGAATGGGAGAAAATATCCGTTAATGAATGCAAGGCATTAATTCGCTCATGTAACAAAAGATGTCTAGCTGTTATTGAAAGTAAAGGTTTACACATCAAGGTGGTATTAAACGGACATGCCTCTCAGAACTACCATACAAACGCAGGTGTCCCCCAAGGCTCCATCTTAGGTCCTACACTCTTCCTGATATACATTAATGATCTTCCCTGATTCCATAAGAGCCCAAAAATCTGGTGTAGGCGTCAAAGCTAACCTCGCAGCCGAGATTGAAAAAGACCTCCAATCCATATTGGACTGGGATAAGAAATGGTTAGTAAATTTTAATGCTTCTAAAACGAAGCTACTCTCAATTAACCATCATCGACAATCTCACCTACCTCCCATTAGCATGGACCAGGCTTGCCTCCCAGAGAGTAAAACACTGCGCCTCCTTGGTCTCACACTTTCAGCGGACCTCAAATGGAATGACTAAAGGGAGCCATGTGTTCGAAATGGATATTTAGCTGAAGACACACCTCGCAGCAGTGATCAAACATTTGGCTGCGGGATCATCAAAAACCTGCTTCTCGTCATTGGTTAAAATATATTGTACCGGAAACGAAATTCTTGATAATGAGGACGATTGCAGACGTCTTTATGCGATTGAAGACAATCTAAAAAAAAAACAAAAAAAAAACAAAAAACAAAAAACAACCAAACAAAAATAAAACAAAACAAAACAAGAAACAAAACACTATGAAGATATATCAATGTTATTATATCACGGATATAATAATGCCCATAACAAGGAAAATAAGTTTAGAAAAATAAATGTTTCTTCTAAACCCTCCGGTTATAATGTTATTTTTGTTGGGGCGCTCTTCACCTTTCCACGGTAATAGACTATTCGAAGCACTATATAAAATAGTAGTGATTATACCTCAAGGAAGGAAGTCGAGGAAGGAAGTCGAGTGAGCGAGTCAGTCGGGTATTTCCGGTATTGCACTGGAAGTGTTCTACTAGTCAATCTATTACGTCTCTATGACGATACTGTATACCAATTACCTTGTTCTGTATTCTACTAATCCTCACCTCTTGTAAATACTTCTCTTTCCTGTCAATACACCTACTTTTATACTATTACGTTGTTTTGTATTATTTCACATAATTCTGTTACCGAACGTAACAATTTTGAACTGAAATGATTCTTTAAATTTGGTGGCAAGAAACAGCAATTAAATAAGCATCAATCCAGTGCAACATAGAAAGTTTTGATCGTTTGTTTTTCTCACCTGTACAAAATACAGCAAAGTGTGCAAGTTTGTTATTTCGATTTGTTATAATGTGTTTTGCGAAACAGAATTACGAGAACGGATTTAGCAGAAAACAAGAAATAAATGTACAATGAATTGTTTTGACCAGTTACCTCCCCTGTTTAGGGGATTTTTGTTTAAAGAGCCTAGAATCTAAAATCTAATTTACGACCAATAAAACCAATCTCTTTCTCTGTCTCTGTCTACAAAACGTGGGCTATTATAGTTCGCGTCAGGTTTCACAACACAACAAAGAACAACTATTTTTTCTCTCGTCCGGTTGTTGATTCTCAAGACATAAAAGATTATGATCCCCAATCTTCCACAACATATTCCACTTTATTATAACTCACGATGATCAACAACAAAACCAGAATTCACACTTCTCTTCGGTGTTGTCGACGAATATAGTTAGCCACGTAACAGGAAGGCAACTAAAAAATATCCTAGGGCAGATGAACTCCAAGATTCAACAGTTAAGTGCCATAGTGATACATGCTTGGGCAATCATGTCTTGAAAGAGACATGACTGACTGGGCAGAAGATTATCCCGCAGTAGGTTGCCATTACTTTCTGCGGTAGACTGATTGCCAACTAAGGCTTGTAGAACCCAATCTGTCCTGTTATTTAACCCATAGGTGGAGAGAAGGGACGGATTAATACCTTTCCCAAGAGTATTTGTGCGTAAGTGAATGCAAGGAATTCAACTGAAATTCGAACTCAGCTCCTCAATTTCTCGTTCCGAGCCGATAACCACTGCACCACTTCAACAGTCAGATGATAACTTGTTAAGAAACACCGCAGAGAAGACAATCCGAACCCACTTCAACTATTGCACTCAAGAAAAATCATGACAATTCACAATGTATTGAATTCTGGACAATTTCATTACGTATGAAGAGGATACATGCTCCAATAACGACATGATTATACAGAATGAAGTTGAGAATTCAATAGACTAAATGAAGAGGTTTTAAGGACGATGAAACAAAAAAAGACAATCTAAACTTATTTATAAATGAAACTTTGTCTCTGTGTGTGTGTGTCTGTGTGTGTGTATCTGTTACCAATAGACTCCGAAACGGCTGAACCGATTTTCTTGAAAATTTACACAGTTGTACTATAATCATCTGCGAGTGTTCTTAGCAAGGTTTTGTGTCGAGGTACCCCCGATAAATATCGAAAATCAATAATCGAAAAAATCGGGTTATAGAATGAGTGGTCCGATTTTAATCAAATTTGATACACTCATAGAGAAAGACATAAGAAACGATATTTAGAAGTTTCAAGGTTGCAGTTCTTACAATAGTGCAGAAAATCGACAATATATATAGATATATAAAAGGCAAGATGTTTGTGTATGTGTCTGTTTATCTGTCTGTATGTCCTTTATACAAATACACAATTTTATTCCGATTCTCACCAAACTTTACACAAATATTCTTTAGGCAGAGTCTAAGCTCCAAGACCATGGATTAATTTTAAAGCTTTCATTACACCCGAGCAACGCCGGGCTATACTGCTAGTATATATATAGACTCAGGAAGTGACAGTTAAAATTCCTAGGGTGTAAAATGATGGAAGATGGCTTGGCGAATTTAATATTCATAAGACATATTGAAAGCAAGAAAGGACTGTGGAAATCAGCCATTGACCAACCTAATGAGCTTTAATCTGCAAAAATTTAAATGCAATGTCAATCGCTATCTACTGTCTTCTTGATTACACTTTTCTCTTTTCACTAATTATTAATGTTTCTGTTGTCAGTTCTTCCACACCCTGTAACCCCTTATATCTTCGTCTACTTACTACCTTGCATGGAATGATGACGATTAAAATAAATGAATATAAATTTAATTAGCCTGTTAATGGCTGCTTTATTGTTAACAAAAGAAAAACATGTGAAGGGACAAATCGGAATCAAGGCGTGTTTGCGATGAAAAAAATAAGTGGACAATTGTCCCAATATAAACAGTATGAATAATGATAACTTCCCATCTCAGATATTCAGATATGAAGTTTTCAGTAAAAAGGTTTTATTTTCCGTTATTTACAACGTTACATCATTTGTTACTTCTGGGGTATTGTATATCAGTCGTGGTAGACTGAGAAGTTGTTTGGTGCATAATACAAAAGTAGACACGTGAAGAAAATGAACACTCGTATGTAATCGATTGAGATCAACTCGTGGGCGACATATTCCACGAATTATCGCATTGGAGTAGTCGAGAATCTGCTGCTACTGGTTTTGTAGCTAGCATCATTGTTGATGGAAAAGCCTTGGTGTCGTAGCTGATGGTTCGCTTAAGCTCGCCTATCGAGGGAATCCGTAGCAAACACTTACCTGATCGGAACTGCCCTTGTGATTGAAAACGGCGTTGACTTCATTGTTTAGCCAGTGGCTCAGAAACGGCTGCTGCGAAAACCACATAAGCCTAGTTTCTGATTGGTCAGAATATAGTGTTTTATGCTATGTTTTATCATGTTTTTATGACTATGGTATTTTTGACGTTATCGAAAAAGTGGATTTTTGATATATGAGCTGAGAATATCAAAGTGAGTACTTCCGTTTAAGATTTAAAATAAAATAGAATTCCGGCAGGTTACGACAGTCTTCAAGTACACGGTATCCCAAGGTGTCGATGTTTTTATATTGTTGCCAGTGTCAATATTTATAAATATGCATTTAATTTATTTAATATTTAATTCAAAGCGTTAATCTTATTTGTAGGTCAATAAACATTAATATTTATGTTATTTTAACTATTAATCTTGTTTGCAAGTCAGTAAACGCTGCATTTATTGTTATTTAAAGCGTGCCCTTTTGATGGACACCTTGTGTATTACTATAATACATGTTTTGTATTTAATAACAAACATACTAACAAACAAGTAATTTTATTTTAATTATTGTTGTTTATAATCTTACTGTTAATAATTTATAAACTAAAAATTATAATATATACTTGTATTTAGAAATATTAGTAAAAATAAGGCTTAGGCATCTAAAGGCAAATTTTGGAACTTCAAAATCTGATAAATTTCCCCAAGAATGCATTCTAAATGTTTCTATACTGTGTAATAGATAGGATCACCTATCGTCTAATTTAGATTCATCCCCGGAATATTAAACAGGAATAGAGGCTTATCCCTTGTTTCTTGTTTAGAATTGCGTTTCCAGTTCCTTTTAAAGTCTATTTCAGTTCTATACTTCCAACGCTTGTATTTTCTCACGCTAATATAACTTTAAACAGTAACCCCCTAACTTGAGCGGGTCTTGGGCCTTGTATAAAATGAATATTATTAAAAAAAAACAAATATGAGTTCCAGTAATGCATGACCTGCGGCCTTTTCCTGGGTGAATATTAGTAAAAGAATTATGAATACTTGTAATGAACCGAGCGCTCTTTTATTAAACATGATGTGACAACGCAGCTTCACTTGACGAAAAGTGTATCCGTGCATAAAAAAAACAACACCTTTGCGACAGTGATTCACCTTGTGACTAGTTTTCTAGAATCTATTCTTTATCCTTTTCCCTCTCATGCTTTCATCACGTAACACTTTATCCAGATAGAAAAGTATTATTTAGAAAGAAAAAAAATTCTCCCTTTCAACGTCATATCTTTACCGTCGTCCTCCTAACACAGAACTTGTTTTTCTCATTCTTTCTTTTATGCGATTCACATTTTTTTTGTTTTTGCTATGTCATTTAGATAATTGCTTTGTATTCAGTGCTTCCCTTTACTTAATCATTATCAGAGAAACGGATTAAAAACAATTCGTCTGAAACATTCGAATTAACGCCATTAATTCTCTTGGATATTCGCGCTTGTTTCGCTTGGAAAGCCAGTAATCACAATCTATCATGGTTGATATTAATTTCCCTTTGACGTCCTTTTTGGTAGCAAATCGATGACTACGCTGAATGTTTTCTTTCTCCCTATTGCTTGTATGAGAATATTCTTTTCTTCGTATGAGGAAAAATATCTGTCTATCTATCTATCTATCTATCTATCTATCTATCTATCTATCTATCTATCTATCTATCTATCTATCTTTTTCAGTTAGGTATCTATCTATCTATCTATCTATCTATCTATCTATCTATCTATCTATCTATCTTTTTCAGTTATCTATCTATCTATCTATCTATCTATCTATCTATCTATCTATCTATCTCAGTCTATTCAGATATATATATACCTACATATCTCCCATATCCTTCTCTCTCTTTCTCTCTATCTCTCTCTCATATTATATATATATATATATATATATATATATATTATAATAAAAATACTTTTACGATATGTTAGAATTTTGGATAAACATGCTCAGAGACAGTGTCAGAGCGTATATAAATATCAAAATGGGAACTGTGATGGTAAACACTAAGAGGCGTCAGTTAGTTTCATATGAATATTGCGTTGAAGCAAGAAACAGACTGTCACCGCTTTATATATATATATATATATATATATATATGTATGTATGTATATGATAAGCAATCGTTTATGCAAACATTTTTCGATAAAAACGACTGACGAATGAAGATTTTATTAATTTTTAATTTACTTTTCCCAGTAAACTTTATATTTTCCTTTTTCTGGAAATAAGGAATGTAAAAATGTTTCATAATTTTTAAAGTTCCAAGCGCTTTCAGCCTCTTCACAGGCCATTTTCAAGGATTTTTTTTTTTGCGGCGTTGTTATGTCCTTATTTTTTTACTGCAATGTAATTTTTTGCTTTTAGTGTTTTTTTTGTTTCTTGAAACACACACACACACACACACACATATATACGTATATATATATATGTGTGTATGTGTGTGCGTGTGTATACAGTCGGTTATCTATCTATCTATCTATCTATCTATCTATCTATCTATCTATCTATCTCAGTCTGTTCATTATCTATCTATCTATCTATCTATCTATCTATCTATCTATCACAGCAATTAGTCTATTTTTAACTCAACATTATTTCTTATTTATATAGACGTTACGTTTAGTGCATGTACCTGTTTACTGGGAAGGTAATTGAACCTTGCTTTGCTGTAATGCCTCATTGTAGTTTTATGGTAAATCTCGCCTGGCTTGAATGTAGTTTGTCGAGTAAAAATAGATTACATATTAAAATTCTGAAGATAGAGAGGAACATTTTCTTTTAATAAAGCTTTCAATCTCTAGGCTTGTAGACATTAATTTCCATGTAAAAAAGAAGAAGAAGAATTATTTAAACATGTGTACCAAGTAACTATAACAGTCATAGCAATAAGAAACCATCAATCTAACAACGAAAAAGATGATGATATTGATCCGCCATTTTTTGCCTTTTTTAGTAACCTCTCCCGCTCGTATTTTTTGTTAAAGTGCCAAAAAGCATTTCTTTATTTTTGCACCTGTTAAATTTGGCGGCGATTTCCATGATATCTTTTACTCTTTTGTGAAATTTATTTCATATTAAATTTTTTTTCTTCATTTTTTTCTACCACATCAATTAATTATTCGTATTGTATCGTTTGGAAGACGTGCTTCAGCATAAATATTTACACCGTCTCAAATGTTATGATGCCATTCAACGTTTGCCCAATAAAATTCTTCTTCTTCTTCTTCTTCTTCTTCTTCTTCTTCTTCTTCTTCTTCTTCTTCTTCTATGTGCCATGTTCCTTCATTATTCCTGGTGGCTCAGCCCGCTTTCTCCTCTTACCCCACACAACCCTTGCTCTGGCCCGTCAAGTATATTACCCGCTGCTTTCCCCTGTATCCCTTTCCCTCTGTTTGACGCGTGAGTATCATATTCTCGAAGCCCTCCTTCCTCATTACATATTCCATGAACTTTAACTGTCTTTTCCTGATGCTCAGTATTAATTTCCTTTTCGTTTCCATCCTTTCCAAAACCTCATCATTGTTCACATGCTCGATCGATGATATCCACAGCACCTTTCTCTATAAGCACATTTCAGTTCCTCCAAGTTTTTCTTCATCCTTGATAAGACTGTCCAGCGGTCACTGCCATACTGAAGAAAAAACATTACATAGCAATCCAGTACTCTCTTCTTTGTTTCTAGCAAAATTTTCCTGTCTCTGAATACTCTATTCACCTTCTGGAATGCGTCCTTGGCCATGCCAATTCGTCTTCTGATCTCTGTTAGAACACGTACCAAGTATTTAAATTTTCGTACCTGATGGATTTTAGCATTCCTCACCTGTAATTGGCATGTTGGGTTCCTCTGTTTGATGATGACCATGCATTCGGTTTTCTTGTAATTTATTTGAAGTCCTTTCTTTAGACTTTTTTTCATATACCTTCTTTAGAAGGTCTTGTAGTTTTCTTTCTGTATCTGCTATCAGTACTGTATCATCTGCGTATCTTATGTTGTTCAGATTGTGGCCGCCGACGACAAATCATGGCATAACTTCCAGGGTCCTCAAAATATTCTCGCTGTACAAGTTGAATACATCCGGTGAAAAGATACATCTTTGTCTAACCCCCACTTTCTACCTTTGTTTATCTGCTCAATTCGTTTTCTGATTGTATACAGGCGGTTTGCTGCTAGTAGAGGTTTTTGATTACTCTAATGTCTTTCCTAAATATGTCGAAGTTGCTGAGCATTTCTCACAATTATTTGTGGTCTACCTTTTCGAATGCCTCTGCAGAGTCTATAAGACATAAGTAGATGTCCTTTTTCCATTTGCGTTGCCCTTTCTGATATCATCCTAGGCATAAATATCGCGCCCCTTGCACCAGTGTCCTTGACGAAAATGCACTGTTCTTGTCCTATCTCTGGTCTGATTCTGCTTTGCGCTCTATTCATCAGATTAACTAACCTATTTCAGGAAATATGTAGCGTTATATGCTTAATATTTTATGTAAATTTCAGCTCATTTTTATTTTATTATAAGCTAGCAGCATATCCCGGCGTTGCTCGGGTGTAATGAATGCTTTAAACCTAATCCATGGTCCTGGAGCTCAGACTCTTTGGACGTTGGCACAAAAGACTAAAAAGCAATAGTTGTTTCCAGTTAAAGCGAAAAAGTAGACTGAAAGAAAAATGAATGGATGTAAGTAAAATTTTAATTTCCTGGTATCGATATCAAATAAGTTTTTTCGTCGTAAACTGAATTTTGAAGGCTAAATAAGTCCTCTGAGTAAATGGTATCATGGCTGAGACTAAGAACTACAATTATACCTACTTAGAGCCAAACCCGAAGCAAAAACTAAAATAAAAGGGCTGAAAAATACAGACATACAGGTAGATAAACATACACACACACAAACATCTTGCCTTATATATATATATATAATCGATTTTATGCACTATTGTAAGAACTGTAACCTTGAAACTTAACAATATCGTTTCTTATGTCTTTGTCTATGAGTGTATCAAATTTGATTAAAATCAGACCACTCCTTCTATAACCCGATTTTTTCGATTATCGATATTTATCGGGAGTACCTCGACGCAAAACCTAGCTAAGAACACTTGCAGATGCTTATAGTACAGCTGTGTAAATTTTCAAGAAAATCGGTTCAGCCGTTTCGGAGTCTATAGGTAACGGACACACAGACACACAGACACATACACAGACAAGGTTCCATTTATAAATAAGTTTAGATAGAGCTATTTGCATATTATATTTAATATTTATTAGAAATGACATATTTGTGTGTGTATATCTGTGTATGCCGTGTGTGGACAGTTCGCCAAGAGACAATTCGCCGATGAATTGTTCGCCGTCATACAATTGACAGACAGGAGAATTGGTTAATGCTTGAAGTCTTTTCAAGCTCTCATCCAGGTTTTTTTTCTTAGAACATTTTTTTCCAAACCCTTCAATCTTCATCATGGAGTTTATCAAGACAGAATGAGAAAGCCGAAAGCTTTCATTTCAGGGATACGCTTATATTGTTGGCAAAACTAGAGAACCTTAAAGTGACTCGAGCTACGAAGAACGAAAACTGTGCAACTGAAGACTGATAGCAATCGATGATATAATTAGCAGATCGCCTTCAAAACACTCGCAATCCACCAACACCTGGACAGTTCGTCGACAGTATCTGAAAACAAAAATTAAAAAAGCTAATTTAAAAATCAACTAATTTTCTACGTTTCACAGAATAATGAGCGAAAAAAACAATGAAAACTGATTATTTTTATTTTTTTATTTTTTTTAATCATTTCACTCGAGCAAGGCGGAAACGCCACTGATGTGCAGGGGGTTACATAAATGTAAAAAGATTAATTACAAAAGAGTGAGGAGTACAAACTAGTTAGAAAGGAACAATAGAAAGCAGGTGCGATGACAGATACATAGGTGGAGAGAAAGGGAAGGTTATACAGGGGTGGGGAGAGAGCTAGAGTCCAGTGGTTAGTAGATGAGTATTGATTTTGTATTTAAATTTCTGAAGGTTGTAAGCAATTTGTAATGATGAATGTAGAGCTACATTAGAAAACTTGAGGAATGGGCCAGCGATTGAATCCCTCCAGTGAGTAATCAACAAACCCTGCTTCTTTATCTATGTACCTTTTTCCTTCAAAACCTCGGCGATCATCTCTCTCCACAATTTCCTACCCGTTGTCGCTCTTAATAATGTTATATTGTCGTTATCTCTCAAACCTGTCCTGCCAAACCATTTGCATACACATTTGCATATGCTCTATTTTTCTCTGTCCCTCTTGCCTACAATATGCACTGTGAGTGTCGAATTTTCTAAGCATTCTTTCCTTATTGTGTGCCCTAAAATGATAGCGGTCGTTTTTTAAGTTGCGTATAAATCTTTTTGTTTCTATTTTTGCTAAAACATTGCGGTTGATAACATGTTCAGTCCATGTTATTCCAAGCATCCTTCTGTAGAACTACATTTTTGCTGCCTGAAGACTCTTCTTCATCTATGAAGAGATAGCCCAGTATTTACTGTAATCGAGGAGGACCAATATTATTTAACAGTTCAGTATTCTTTTCTTTGGTTTTAATGAGATTTTCCTGTTTGTTAATACTTTGCTTAGATTCTGGAAGACAAAAATAAAGGTAACATAATCTCTTGGGGTAGTATTGTACTTAGTGAAATCCTAGGTGCCTTCTGACAGTATTAAGATAAATGTAGGGATTTATTTTCAGATTTTGTATAAGGCATTTTTTAGAGGTACAGATCACAACCAAAGAGCGTGATGCTAAAAACAATGACCTTTAAAAACAATGACCTTTAAAAACAATGACCTTTAAAAACAATGACCTTTCACATTCAGCAAAGCTGACAATTGGCTGGTATGCCAAAAAACGCCAAATTATTCAAATCGAAAATATTAACCCACTTGAAAACTGGTGGTCAATCATAAAAGGAGATGTACCATATTTTGCATCGCATAATTTTAATGTATTTTTTTAAGTATCAGTGCCCCACGCCTAATACAGTCGTATCAGAAATTGTAGGTTACCGAGTGATTTACCTGTAGGATAGTGCGTCGGATGAGCCTGAATCCGCTAGGTATAAAAATTGTTACTAGTAATAAAATATTGAATATAAGCCAAACTTATATTAATGTGCTTGGTTGTGCAGTAGATATCGACTCGGAACGACAAACTGGAGAGCCGAGTTCGAATTTCAGTTGAGATTCCTTGCATTCACTTATGCACAAATACCCTTTGGAAAGGTCTTAATCCGTCTTTTCCCTCCAGTTATCGGTTAAACAATAGGACAGATTGGATTCTATAGGCTTGGTTGGCAACAAATCTACCGCCGAAAGCAATGGCAACCTACTGCGGGATAATCTTCTGCCCAGTCCGTCTTGTCTCGAAAGAGACATGATCGCCCAAAGCGTGTATCACATATGGCACTTAACTGACTATTACAGTAAATTGTGTTAATACGAACAAAATATGTACGGAAGTCTTTACTGTTTCCTGAAATACCAGTTTCAGTTAGAATGCATTCATTTTCTTCCATGTTGCATGTACTATACTACTGGTAATATTCAGGGAAATATTTAATTTGTCTGATTGTACCGTAATTATCTATAAGAATTAATTCAAATTTATGGTACTTTACTGTTTGCTTTATATAAGTTTGCTTTGTTTATATGTCGGTACTAATTTATACAAATGGGCCAGTATTAATTGATACGAATTTACCAGTTCTAAGTGTAAAAAATGTAAATAATTGATACACATATCCCAGTACTGACTGATAAAAATGCTACAATACCAACTGATAAAAATGCTACAATACCAACTGATAAAAATGTACCAGTACTAACAAAAACCAACACCGATGATTGCTGACATCTATCTATCTATCTATCTATCTATCTATCTATCTATCTATCTATCTATCTATCTATCTATCTCAGTCTATTCAATATAGACTAAGCTATCGCCCGGTTCACACTTTAGATAGACTAAGCTATCGCCCGGTACACACTTAGATAGACTAAGCTATGGCTCGGTTCACACTCCACCCACGTCTATTGAACAGGTGTAGAGGCTCATCCCTTGTTCCCTGTTTAGGATGTGGTTTCCGGTTTTCTCTTTTCCATACTTTTTACTCTTTTTTTCTTTTCCAATTGGAGTAGATAGACTAAACTATCGCCCGGTACACACTTAGATAGACTAAGCTATGGCTCGGTTCACACTCCACCCACGTCTTTTGAACAGGTGAAGAGGCTCATCCCTTGTTCCCTGTTTAGGATGTAGTTTCCGGTTTTCTCTTTTCCATACTTTTTACTCTTTTTTTCTTTTCCAATTGGAGTAGATAGACTAAACTATCGCCCGGTTCACACTCCACCCACGTCTGTTGAACAGGTGAAGGGGCTCATCCCTTGTTCCCTGTTTAGGATGTGGTTTCCGGTTTTCTCTTTTCCAATCTTTTTACTCTTACGTAACCCCCTGCGCATCAGTGGCGTTACCACCTTGCTTGGGGTGATATTGTTAAAAAAGAAAAATCTATCTATCTATCTATCTATTTCAGCCTGTCATATCTATCTATCTATCTATCTATCTATCTATCTATCTATTTCAGCCTGTCATATCTATCTATCTATCTATCTATCTGGTTGACCAAAATTGAGGTCTTGGCTTGCTGTCGTAGTTTTTTTTCTGAAAGGAAACAGTCGATTTCTCTTCCTTCATTTCTCTCTCTGTTTATTTATGATTAGAATCACACATTCCAAATGCTAGCAGATTGTTTTCCAAGAAAACAGCAAACTTGTCACGTTCTCTTTTAAAACAACACAATATTCCAAAATTCTTCTCACTCACTTCCTTCAATGCAACCGCCATTTTTTGCTTGTTTGTTCGTGTTATTCCTGCCTTTAGTTTATAGCTGTCACCTATCTTTATTTTGTCTCTCTCCATCTTTTTCTCCATTTAGATATACATATTTTTTCCTTTTGTTACTGCTGAGGTATGGAGAGCGACCGACAGTTTTTGTTGTTGATTGGATACTCAACCGGGCTGACGTACAAGGGTCACACGAGCGTGCGAGAAAGAAAAACACCGGAACTTGTTAACAAGGTTGTTGCAAAGTAATTTTCTTCTTTGCTCCGCACTCATCTGCTGGGGCTTATTGTTATTTCCTTATATGTGTTCCATCTCGTTTCTTTTCCTTCACGGTCATTTAATGTTTGTAGACATTTGGCTGTTATTTCTTGTCTTTATTGTCTTTGTTATTTTCATTTATTTGTGGAAAGCGTTCGTTTACTTTCAACTTCTTTTAAAATTCTTTTATTACATTTTGTGATATTGTCTTATTTTGTTTCTATTTTTGTTTTTTTTGTTGGAAGATTTTTCTTCTTTTTGTTTTCTTGTTCGCCTTTCCTTCCAATTTTTTTAAATCCTTTCCCCTACGTAAGGCAATAAAGCCACTAATATTCAAGGATTTGTGGGAGTGAAATATAATAAGAAAACTTTAAAAGGAACTGGAAATCCACACCTAAACAGGAAACAAGTGAGGTAAATTTTTGTTTTGTTCCCCGAAGGCCTTTACCCCTTTAAATCTTTCAAAAACATCCCTATTTCCGTGAAAATGTATATGCTGAACTCAAATCGGTAATTGTTTATTGAAGGCATACCTTTATTTCATTTTATCGAGCAAAAAAATATGGAACTTCTTGTCGCTGTTTATCTCACCGCGTAACCACGGTTCAAAAATGTTATTCCCTGTTGACTGAATTCACGCGTAGTTTTACGTTTTTTCGTCCTTTTCTCAATCCCTACGCGCAAAATGAGTTCCGAAACCGAACAATTCGCGGAGTAATTGCTCAAATGGAGAAAATCGACCGAAAAAAAAACCCTACGCTTCAATTCATTCAGCGGTGAATCAGAGACGACAACGGTAGTAAGGGGTGAGATACAGTCCGATGTATTTATGGTCGATACCATGAAATAAAGGTAGGTTTCTTCAATAAAAAATTATCGATTTGAGTTCAGCATGTACATTTGAACGGAATTAAGTATGTTTTAGAAGGTTTTGACGGGGTAAAGGCCTTCGGGGAACAAAACAAAGATTTACCACAATGGATGCGTATCTGAACCTGTTTATAAGAGGGGGAAGGGAAGGAGTGTGAATCGGGCGATAAGCCACCCTATTTACTCCTATTAAATTTTTGTTTTGTTTCTTCTTTCTGTTTTAATCTTTCTCAAACTGTTTTTTCCATTTCCTTCCTTTTCTCAATCCAGTTGTTTTAATTTGTTCTTCTTCCTCAAAAATCCTTTCTGTTTTTCATGCAACCAGTTTCTTTTTAAAAATTTTTTTCTCTTTTCATCATCAGATTTTCAATTTTTCTCCTATCTTACATATATAAATCACTTATTGTGCATTGAATACTGCTGTCATATATAAATCACTTATTGTGCATTGAATACTGCTGTCATATATGAATCACCTATTGTGCATTGAATACTGCTGTCATATATGAATCACTTATTGTGCATTAAATACTGCTGTCATATATAAATCACTTACTGTGTATTGAATCCTGCTGTCATATATAAATCACTTATTGTGCATTGAATACTGCTGTCATATATAAATCACTTATTGTGCATTAAATACTGCTGTCATATATAAATCACTTATTGTGCATTGAATACTGCTGTCATATATGAATCACCTATTGTGCATTGAATACTGCTGTCATATATGAATCACTTATTGTGCATTAAATACTGCTGTCATATATAAATCACTTACTGTGTATTGAATCCTGCTGTCATATATAAATCACTTATTGTGCATTGAATACTGCTGTCATATATAAATCACTTATTGTGCATTAAATACTGCTGTCATATATAAATCACTTATTGTGCATTGAATACTGCTGTCATATATAAATCACTTATTGTGCATTGAATACTGCTGTTATATATGAATCACTTATTGTGCATTGAATACTGCTGTTATATATAAATCACTTATTGTGCATTGAATACTGCTGTCATATATAAATCACTTATTGTGCATTAAATACTGCTGTCATATATAAATCACTTATTGTGCATTGAATACTGCTGTCATATATAAATCACTTATTGTGCATTGAATACTACTGTCATATATAAATCACATATTGTGCATTGAATACTGCTGTCATATATAAATCACCTATTGTGCATTGAATGCTGCTGTCATATATAAATCACCTATTGTGCATTGAATACTGCTGTCATATATAAATCACCTATTTTGCATTGAATACTTCTGTCATATATAAATCACTTATTGTCCATTGAATACTGCTGTCATATATAAATCACTTATTGTGCATTGAATGCTGCTGTCATATATAAATCACTTATTGTGCATTAAATACTGCTGTCATATCTGGTCAGGCGTCCCTTATATTCATCTCGGAGTTCTCGACAAAATCGAAAGAATAATCTGCAATGTAATCGATTCCGACCTGGCATCACAACTCCAGTCACTTTTTCACCGACGAGATGTGGCTTCCATTTGTCTTTTCTACAAATATTTTCACTGCTTCTGCTCCGATGAGCTTAGCTTCCTGGTACCCCTCCCACCACCCACGCGAATTTACTCGAGCAACTAGACAGGCAACAAGATTCCATCCTATTACTGTCAAAATAGTTAAATGTAACTGCCTCTTTCACCATAAAAGCTTCTTTTCTCGCACTTTCTGTTTGCAGAACTTCCTCCCGTCTACTTACTTTCCTAATAACTATAATCTCCAAACATTTAAATGTAACGTCAACCACCATCTCTAAAGTCCTTGACTTCCATCATTTCTTATCCTTTCTCCGACACACCTTGAATCTTGGTCTTCTCAGTGATGGAAACGAAAACGAAATTAATACTGAGCATCAGGAAGACACTACTGAAGTTCCTGGGACATGCAATTTAAAAAGAGGGCTTAGAGAACCTGATACTAACAGGCCAGATAGAGGGTAAAAGAGACAGAGGAAAGCAGCGGATAACATATTTGAAGGGTCTAATCAGGTGGGTGATGGAACGAGGATTGCATGGTGTAACAGGAGAAGGCGTGCTAAGAGCCACCATGGATATGAAGACGTGGAAAGCCATGATCGCCTACGTCCTGAAAGGACAGCGCACATAGAAGAAGAAGAAGAAGAAGAAGAAGAAGAAGAAGAAGAAGAAGAATTCTCTTCATACCGCTATTCTCATCCTTCTCTTACCCAGTTTATATTGGCATAACCATTCGCTCTCCTTTTATGACCCCACCCACTGCACATCAGTGGTATTACTGTATTTCTTGGGGTAAGAAGATTAAAAAAATTTTTTTGATGATTATTTTTCTTTTTCAGATTGAAGATCTCCCCATCCTTTTTTTTTAAACGTTTGCATTTTTTATTTGATCAGTCAGTTAAGTGCCACTCGTGAAACACGCTTGGGCGATCATGTCTCTTTCGAGACATGACGGACTGGGCAGAACATTATCCCGCAGTAGGTTGCCATTAGCTTTCTGTGGTAGATTGGTTGCCGACCAAGGCTATAGAACCCAATCTGTCTTGTTATTTAACCCATAACTGGAAGGAAGAGACAGATTAATACCTTTCCCAAGGGTATTTGCGCGTAAGTGAATGCAATGAATTCAACTGGTGTTTGAACTCGGCTCTCCGATTTCTCGTACCGAGCCGATATCCACTGTACCACGACGCACATCCATTTTATTTGATATCTTTCTTTTAAAGTTATTCTCTTTTTATTTTTCTTCGTTCCTATTCTTTTCCATTTCTTCTTCCTAATGTCTGATCATTTTTCCCATCGTTTTCTTATTGGCATTTTCGATTTCTTCTTCTTTTTCTTCCTTCTCATACTTTTTTCATACTTTACATCCTTTCTTTGATTATTTTCTTCAATTTATTGATTCTTTTCCTTTAACAATCTCTTTTACTTTATATCGTTTATATCGTTTTATCTTTCCTTCTTTCATTTTGTTTGATGATCAATTAGATTTTCCTATTTTCATATTTATCTGTATTTCTCGTTTCTCTAATCTTTCCCTATTTTCATTCGTTTGTCTTTACCTTTCTCGGGTAGTATTTTAGTTCTTTCTCTTCTTTTCTTTTAATATTCCTCTTTTTCTTTTTTCACTTTAATCAAACGATTTCGTTTTATAATTTTATTTCTTGTTTTTCATTTCTCCATTATATTTTTCATTTTCTTTCTTAGTATTTTCTTTCGGTTTTGCTTGAATGATTTTTCTGCTTTCCTTTCGTTAAAATCATATATATATATATATATATATATATATATATATATATATATATATATATATGCACAATTGCACAAATCATATATATATATATGCACAATAGCAAGTATTTATATGCGCATATATTCTCATGTATGAAACATCTATCTATCTATCTATCTATCTATCTATCCATCTATCTATCTATCTATCACACACTTTTTATATCTATCACACACTTTTTATATCTATCACACTCCTTAAATATCAATCTATCTATCACACTCCTTTTATATCTATCTATCACACACTTTTTATATCTATCTATCACACTCCTTTTATATCTATCTATCTATCTATCTATCTATCTATCTATCTATCTATCACACACTTTTTATATCTATCTATCACACTCCTTAAATATCAGTCTATCTATCACACTCCTTTTATATCTATCTATCACACACTTTTTATATCTATCTATCACACTCCTTTTATATCTATCTATCTATCTATCTATCTATCTATCTATCTATCTATCACACGCCTTTTCTCTCTCTCTCTCTCTCTTTATCTATCTATCTATCTATCTATCTATCTATCTATCTACTTCTGTTAATTCCTATTTATAAATATCCTATTTATACGTATACGCACGCAATCTATGCGCAGAAACAAATATATATTCATATATGTCTACCTGCTTCCCGCTCCCTCTTTATATATATTCTAGACCTTGTAGTTTTCAATGAAGTATAACTTTTCTTTCTTTTTTCTTTCTTTCTTTTTCTTTTCTTTTCTTTCTTTTTTCTTTTTCACGAGGGAATTTCCCATCCTCCTCCTTTCACCACCCTCTCCTTTCAATGTATTTTTTTTTCATTCTTAACCTTATATTTCTCTGCCTTGTTGTTCGTTAATCTTTTCTTATGTTCCCCATAATTCCTCAATAGAACCGCACATTTCCATAAGTTCTCAGCTTTGCTGCTCATGCCGTTTCTTCATCTGTATAGCTTTTTAACTTCTTCCTCTGTCCACTCTTGCTTATCATTATGTTTGCTGGCCCCACTTTTTTTTCTTACAGAAGTTATTCACATGAAAACCCTTCGCATCGTGCAATTTTTATTCACATTTCTAGTCAATTTTTCTTCTTCGGTTCAGTACAAATACCGTAATTTCTCTTTCAAATTACACTGTTCAGATAAAAAAATTCTTCTCCAACTTTTTTTTTCATTTGATTTCTTCCGCTCGCATAATGTTCATTTCTTTAACTACGTCTTTCTTTTTTTTATCTATTTTCCTACAAAGATTTTATTTTACATCTCTGATTGTTCTTCAGAGATATGTTTTGGCATGATTAAGAATTAATATAATTCGTAAATACAAGACATTGTGGCTTAACATTTATCAGCTGAGAAAATCGACATCGTTTTCTGACTTGCGATAAAACCTTTTACGATAAACATGACTTCACGGGAAGACATAGTTTTGATCTTATGTATTTCTTGATATTTAGTCTTGTACGGATTTATTAGTAATGGAAATATGACCCCATTTCTTAGATAGAAACCTTCGGTAGTCATTCAGCAAACAATTAGCATTATTGTCGTTTCAAATTTGTAAAATATTTATATTAAAACATTTTTCAGGTTAATAGTTTTCTCAAGTCTACCAATATATATATATATATATATATATATATATATTTATATAATAGGGATGTATATATATATATTCTTCATTACTTGACTAAATAATTATTGCATAGACATAAATTAATAAAGCGCTGTTAAAGAGCAAACACGTGGCAAGAGCTTTCATATCTGGTAGTAAAGTTTAACAACTGGTAGTAAAGAAAATGAACTTAGCCAACGCTACCTCGATATTGTACCTCTCTTTATCTCTCTCAGGAAGGATAATAAATACACACAGTCTTAATTATAATAGAAAGGATATATATATATATATATATATATATATATATATATATATATATATACACAATAATGTGAAGAAAGGACAATAAGAAATTTACTGTTCCCTGTCGTTTATTTTTACTTTTACACTGCTCAATACAAAATTAGAACTAAATATACCTTTGAAAAAAAATCCATTAGTTAGCTCAAAAATGATCGCTTCAAGATGGAGACATAGTAAAAATATGATTCTAAAAAATGGTAAATTCTGTATTGCGAAAATGTTAACTTAATTATATTACAATATATATATTTACGCTCTCACACCCTGATTGAGCACCCTGGAAGAATAGTAGACTTTGATAAACAGTAGCTACTCTAGCGTGTGCGCATCGCTCATTCAGTAAAATGAATTAGAGCACTCTAGCTATTGGGCGCATATAATGATATGCGCTAAAAAGTCTGCCTGCTTCCATCGAACGCCCATAGCCCAGGGGTAGAGTCGCCGACTGACACCAATTCGGTCGGTTTTCAATCCTGGGTTTAAAAGCAATCGGAGTCTAACCGTACTGATGAGCTGTGATACAGCGAAACAGATCTGTCTGCGAATGACAATATATATATATATATATAGCGGACTTTATTATAATAGTGAAGATTGATGGGGCTTTCCTTCTTAAGCTTTTGTTTGCAGTAGTGAGAAAACCAACATATTGAATACATCATTGTTTTCTCTTTAAGTTAAATGTGATATGCATTTTAGCTGTTGCCATTGTTGAAAAACCACAAGTGGTGCTGTTTCTGCTATTTGGCACAGTTCTTTGTTTTTGATTGGGTAGAGCGAGTCCACGTAATTCGGTGAAGGATGGTTCTCTTTCAGACCCGTAGGGTTCATTGGCTCTAAACCATTTTCAATGATATGAGAAAAATGATTGTATACAGGTGACTGTTTAGACCAGTGATGCTTAACTGAGGTTCACATGGACCATGGGGGTCCATGTAACTTTGTGGGATTCTACACGCACAAAAATAATGAATTGGAGGTCTATTGTGATATTTTACTGGTCCATAAAGCAGTTCTACTTTTGAACGAATGGTATTACTGATAATAGAATTTAAGCCATATTGAAATAATAAAAATAAAAATATTCACGTATCTTTTTTTTTATCGCAATCAAGTAGAAGAAAAAACACTTGAGAACGTACAGTGTCGTAATTTTAAGGTTACCAACAATGCCTTCTCTGCAATAAAGCGTCAGATCTGATTGGATGATCTTTTTTTTATAATTAGGATTTCATTTTTTCGTTTTTTTTCTATTTTTTTTACTATCATTCACTATCTGCTTTACGCCCAAGCTTTAATTCCTTTATATTTTCTTTTGACATGGCTACTCATACATTAGTCGGCGAGAGACACAAACAGAAGGGTCCATGTGAACACGCGTTGATAACCTCTGGACTAATTGTTGTGGGGGTTTACCAAAGCTATTATGAGGAAAAACCGTCCATTGGTAAAAACAAAAGGGTTGAGATTCATTAGCATAGACATTTCTGAACAGTCAGGCACTTTATATAAAAAAAAATTATGGAAAATTTTTTCTTGTGATAGGTTTCGTCTTTTAAGGCTTTCAGTCAGTCAATAAAATGCCATACGTGATACACGCTTTGGGCGATCATGTCTCGAAAGAGACATTGCTGACTGGGCAGAAGATTATCCCGCTGTAGTTTGCCATTGCTTTCTGCGGTAGACTGGTTGCCAGCTAAGGCTATAGAACCCAATCTATCCTATTATTTAACCCATAACTGGAGCGAAGAGACGGATTAATACATTTCCCAGGAGTATTTGCGCGTAAGTGAATGCAAGGAATTCAACTGAAATTCGAACTCAGTTCTCCGATTTCGTGTTCCGAGCCGATATCCACTGCACCACAGCGCATATAGGACTTTATCGGGCTAAATTTGTTATATTGTTGCGACTACATATGCGTACAAACGAGGATACTGGGAATTTTTAAAAAATCTAACCAATTTTATTTAAGATTCTTTTTCTTTCCATCATTTTCATTTTTGTTAGTAGATATCCCACACTGTGATAATAGACGTTCTGTAGGAATGACGAAATGTTGTAAGAGCCAGTGCACAATTTCTGGGTAGATGATCTAGCGATCATGGCAATCTCTAGACATTTTCGCCGGAGTGAATTGCTTTCTCTTTTGATCAGAGAGAAATACAGTGCTTGTGTATTTGCACCATCATACCAAATTTAGTCTGATGAATCCTTAAGGATGAAACGCATCATATATATATATATATATATATATATATATATATATAGAGAGAGAGAGAGAGAGAGGTGAACAAAATAATAGAAACAATTAGAACTATAATAGCATAATTTTGAAAATTTTATAAAACTGTAAAAAGCTTGGTAGTACTTCATTTTTTGCTAAAGTTATCGTTTTTTTTTTACAGATATTATTTGAATAAGTTTATTAAAATCAACATTCAAAACTATTCAAAGATTTCATGTGATCAACTCTTTCTTATGGTTTAGGAACTGTTTCTGGAGGGAAATGCCGTCTTTCAGGATGATAATGTTCCAATATATACTGCTAAAGTTGTAGCTGAATAGCACAAAGAACATTCTAGTGAAGTTAAACATCTTATCTGGCCACCACAGTTTCTAGATATCGACGTAATTAGATAAAACAAAATCTGAGAAGTCGATATCCTCCACAATCATCATTGAAAGAAATGGAGACTGTTTTTGCTGAAGAATGGTTAAAAATTTACCTGGAAAGAATTCAAACACTTGTAGGATTCGATTCCACGCAGAACTGAAGCTGTAATTAGTACCAAAGGCGATCCTACCCCATATGGAACTAAATTTGCTTGACATTTCAAAGTATTCTTATTTTGTCCATCCTCTCTCTCTCTCTCTCTCTCTCTCTCTCTTTATATATATAAGCTATCTACATCAAACAGTTTAAACCTAGCTTACATAAAATAAATTTCGAAACTTCCACTAACATACTTCAATGCCTACAATTGACGGGAGAGGTCATAGTTATTATACTTACCCACTACACCCATAGTAGTAGCAGTTCCCAGACCAATCCCCTCATGCCACTATACTCTCATTTGACCAGAAACCTACTACCACCATTCGTTCTCGGCCTGCGGCCATCTGCGACGCTAAAAATGGACCTGATTAATTTTCTGTGAATAACTCCACTCTGTTAATAATTTAAATGTTCTATGTTCACTGTATATTAAATGTTCATCGTTTGATAATGGATGCGATTTCTTGTCGTCTTTTCATGACAAGACTATCAGGCTAATCAGATCATACGAAAGGATCTTACACAAAATAAATAGACAGAACTTGTTTATATTATTCAATAAAACCTGTATTAATGAATATATATATATATATATATATATATATATATATATATATATATATATATGTTATCTTAAGTCTAAGGCAAGACTTAGAGTTCCATGCTCTATGCAATAATCAGGTGCTTATTATAAACCTACCGTTTCCAGGATTTAACTTCTTGGTTTTCGCGTGGTCCATAGTAGTTATCTAAACTTATTTATAAATGGAACTTTGTCTGTGTGTGTGTGTGTCCGTTACCTATAGACTCCGAAACGGCTGAACCGATTTTCTTGAAAATTTACACAGTTGAACTATAAGCGTTTGCGAGTGTTCTTAGCTAGGTTTCGTGTCGAGGTACCCCCGAATAAATAATCGAAAATAGATGATCGAAAAAGTCGGGTTATAGAAGGAGTGGTCCGATTTTAATCAAACTTGATACACTCATAGACAAAGACATAAGAAACGATATTCAGAAGTTTCAAGGTTGTAGTTCTTACAATAGTGCAGAAAATCGATGATATATATATATATATATATATATATATATATATATATATATATATATATATATATAAGCTTTCATTACACCCGAGCAACGCTGGCCTATACCGCTAGTATATTATATTGACGAGATGGTAATTTTTAACTTTTTTTTTTTATTGTATAATTTAATTTGAATTGAACCAAAACATAAGCATGAAATTGGATAACAAATTATTATCAGTTAAATTAAAATAAAAATAATTAGGTATAATATATTCGGGCAAAGCTTATACGTCAAGGAGGATTACTTGTTGCTTTTTGGTTTGTGCTGTGTTAGTTGGTAATATGTGATTTAAATGAATTATTTTTAGATAATTGCTACGTTAATCGGTGCAATAATATAGTGACTGGGAAGCTAATATATATGTGATATTCATATTATTATTAGTATTATTCTTAGTGGATAAGCTAATTTATAAACAGCATTTGTTTGCTGTTTTTTTTTGTTGTGTTATTGGTGGTGATCATCATAATGGCTTTTATCTTTTGTAATAAGTAAGTTTGAGTTAAATTTCTTTAATTTTGTTGATAGATTATACTTATTCATCATCATTTTTCGATCAACCAATGGTTTGTCGGAAATCCATCGGCAATGTCACCCTACACAATACGGTCAAGTATTGCTGTACTCAGATCCTGGTGCTGTGAGTGGACAACGTGAACTTCTTTCGATGGCTGACAATGGTATGGATCGCTGGCCCTACATCCAGTTGTTTTTATATACAAGCCACCATCAGAAAAAAGATTGTTAACTAAGAATCTTTCATCCACCGACAGTGGGTCCTAAACAGTCCCGTCTACTCATTTCACTCACATCTGAAAAGCACGGTATGATTTTCAGATGACGCACGCTAGGATAACCTCCTCCAGACCGATGACATCAAGAAGTCACCTTCCTGACAATTCGAATCCGAGCTTCATGGTCAGAAAGCTAACACTCTAACCACTCGGCTAAGCGCCAATTTTTATTAGGTTTCATATGTTTTTAATCTAGTTTGTAATTGCTGCGTAGTTGGTTCCAATAGAATAGCTTAATATTTTTTTTACATTTCCATTATAATTTGTTTTTATTTTTTCTATGGTTATTTTATAATTATATGACTATGGAAATTATTGTTAATAAATATTTGTTTAATGTTTTGGAGTTCGTTAAGAAATATTGTTCCCGTAGACGATATGGTTTATTTATTAGTTCATTTTATGGCTGTTTTGTATCTGTGAAAACAATCAGTCTTGTAGTTGAGTAGATATAGAATTTCATTATTCGAATCAGGATGTACAAAAAGGGAATGCTGTTATGTTTAATTCGTATCAGAAAATAAGGGTAGATTTATTTTTCATATTAACTAACAACAAGTGACAGCGTAAAGGTTGAAAAAGGTTGAAAAAGTAAACGTCGATCCCAGTTCGTTTCACTAGTTTTTTGCTTAATCATTAATCCAGACAAGATGCCTCGTCTCTGTTTACACTATTTATATTGTCCGGACTATTGTCCTCATCTTCGCTGCCACATTCATTACGTTTCGGACATTCGAACTGAATTCTTTATTTCGTTCACCTGGATAGAGTGTTCTAGTTCAACATGTCATGCCACTTCCGGATGTCTCAGTATCAGTTATATCCATCTAATTCAAATCTCCATGTTTTTTTTTAAATCTCTGTTGTAGCCAGGTATTGAACTCACAAATTTTTGTGTCAAATCGATGGGTTCAATCAATTTTATCCACTGGTCCATGTGACCCTGAAGACATGGAATTAGAACACTCCATCTCGTCAGAATCGTTCAAAGACAATGTTTCTAAAAGCACTCTTCAAATAAAACCTTTCTACTAGATTTTTTTCAAATACAACTAGTTCAGGAGAATTAAGTTCAAAATTCACCTCAGATATTGCCAAATACAAGTTTCCAGTCAGAAAATTTCAAATACAACCTTTTGTACCAGAACTTTTTTCAAATATGACTGTCACACCAATTTTTTTTTTTCAAATACAACATTCTCGACAGAAATTTTCTAATTCAGCCTTCTCGTCTGAGTTTTAATCGTCAAAAATCAATGAAACTTTTGAAGTGCTTGTATCCTTGCCCACGACATCTCAGGTTACACAAATAGCGTGTATCTGGTAATTCAGAAGCTCACGCGTGATCTTCGTCTTTTCTTTGTTGTTCTTCTTTGACTTCCTTTTGTTTTACTGATGCGACGACATCAAACAGGCTCTTTGTTCTGCATTCTCTCAGGTCGAGAATCATTATTAAACAAACGACAAAACGCTTCTAAAGAGAGTATATCATATACGCATATGTATTTTTTTTTTTTTACTTTTAGAATAAATATATGTACATAATCAATAGAACGTTAGGAATTGCCCCGAAATTCCCTTTCAAATGAATGAAACAATATTCCAATTTCTTCGATGCTTATTTTATTTTTTTGTTCTTTTATTTTTATCATCTTTCGTTATTTTTGTATTCATTGAGTCTTCACGTAGCTGGTGGCATCCTTAGGAAGTCATGTGATAGCAAGTCCTCTCAGCAAACGATCAATCTTTTTAGTAGTGTAACTGATTTTTAGTGATCGTTGTCCTGAAAACTCTTTTCAAAGAAATAAAACAATATTTTATTCTATGTTTTTCTTTTCTACTGTGTTTTTTTATCAGCTTTCATTAATTTTCTACGCATTGAATCTTTACAACATTTGTTGCTGGTGTCATTCACTTGAGATCAAGTGCCAACAACTTTTTCATTACGGTGTATATATTATCTAAGCTGGTGCGTAATTTTGTGTAGAAATGTATTTTTTATGAAACAGCAAAAATATGCAAACTGTCTAGCGAAAGAGAAATAGACATTGTTTTGATAAATATTTGATTGTTTTCAAAGTTAAGAATGCGGGGAAAATTCCTGTGTCAGGAAAATCTTTGATTGTTTTGAAACCAGCATATCCAAGGTCAGATAATGTGGGCCTTGAAATGGGGTAAGCAATGTGCTAAAAGATGACGCATTTCCTTATATAAGAAAAAGATTAGTAGCAGTTCTTGAGCATTTGTGATCGGAACTCAGACCGAAGAGGACACAGGGAAAACTGCGGACGAGGGCGACCTCTGGCTGGCTTGATTCGTGTTTACTGACACCTCCGACCCCTCTTTATACTCTACGCCTCGTCACCTGAAGAGGAATAAAGAAAATGTTGTATGCCTTTATTTATATATACGTGTTACGGTCGTCATTTTATTAAGTTGTTTGGTTTGGTGTTTTGTTTTTATGGCATATCAACCTCGGCGGGTCATTTCTGGCCAACTAAATTTTATTTATTTATTACTGGCAATACCTTTTTCTTTTAACAATTTATTGTTTTTTATATAAATGTTTGTGTCTAGTAATATTTTCTTTTCGAGTATCAAGATTCATTGGGATTTGTTTTTAAGGGCAAGGTCCCCAAGTCCTACCCTTGTTATTTAACCCATAACTGGAGGGAAGGGACGGATTAATATCTTTCCCAAGGGTACTAGTGCTTAAGTGAATGCAGGGTATTCAACTTGAATTCGAACTCGGCTCACCGAATTTTCTTTCCGAGCTGATATCTACTGCACCACAACGCACACCCGTCACTAAATGCTTACAGCACCTGGTATTCCCAAGCGGTCACCCATCTGACCAGGCTCAACGTTGCTTAACTTCGGTGATCGAGCGAGAACCGGTGTATAACGTGATAGGCCGTAAGCACGCACATCCGTCACTAAACGCTTACAGCACCTGGTATTCCCAAGCGGTCACCCATCTAAGTACTGACGTGATATGGCCGTAAGCTTATTTTATTAAGTGAGGATATCGTCGTTTTAGCAGCGTGAAAACGGCAGGCGATAAGAAGTTTTGAAATCACAATCGTCGTTCCACCGAAGGGTATACAACATATATAGCATTTTGGTTATCTGTCATTGGTTTTCAGGTTATCTAATCTAAACTTATTTATAAATGGAACTTTGTCTGTGTGTGTGTGTATATGTGTGTCTGTGTGTGTGTATATGTGTGTCTGTGTGTGTGTATCCGTTACCTATAGACTCCGAAACGGCTCAATCGATTTTCTTGAAAATTTAAACAGTTGTACTATAAGCGTCTGCGAGTGTTCTTAGCTAGGTTTCGTGTTGAGGTACCCCCGATAAATACCGAAAATCGATAATCGAAAAAATCGGGTTATAGGAGGAGTGGTTCGATTTTAATCAAATTTGATACACTCATAGACAAAAACATAAGAAACAATATTCAGAAGTTTCAAGGTTGCAGTTCTTACAATAGTGCAGAAAATCGATAATATGTATATATATAAAAGGCAAGATGTTTTTTTTTGTGTGTGTGTCTGTTTATCTGTCTGTATGTCCTTTATACAAATCCATAATTTTTATCTGATTCTCACCAAACTTCACACAAATATTCTTTACGCTGAGTCTGAGCTCCAGGACCATGAATTAGTTTTAGAGCTTTCATTACATCCGAGCAACGCCGGGCTATACTGCTAGTACAGCATACGTTGTTCTATTACACAACAATTACACTCGTACTATTTTCAGTATATAAGCTGATGTTTGAAAATTATTTAATCAGGATGGTTTCCATTCCTTCTCAGATTGTTCTAACCTCTGCACAGCTTTTAGGAACTGTTTCTCGCTCACTGATAATGATCTACCTTGATGCGACATAGTTCTTCGTAGTTCTGTGTATGACGATAAACTACATCCGGCTGTATGGCCTCCGATCTGGGGATTTCGAGGAGCATGGAACCAACTCCTAATTGCTGTTGTTCCCAGGTTCACCCTGACTCAGGGCGATAGTACATGTTAGGGTTCACTCTATGGGAAAATAGTTTTGATTTTTGTTAGAAAAACAGCACCATGAGGCAATTCATTCCACCAGAACTTTTGAAACGGTATGATGTATGGCTTGGAATTCGCACTGAAAGCTACTCCATCAGCTTCTTTACTTGCACTTCCCGCCTGTGGAACTCTCTTCTGTATACTTGCATTCCTGACAGCTACAACCTCCAGGAATTTAAATGCAATGTCAATTTCCATCTCTTATCCACTTGACTCCAGTCCTTTCTACATCACCCATGTATGTTGTTCTTTTCCTTTCTCTCTACCTTCGCAACTGTCTTAACACCTTTGTTCCCATCCTTCTCTTGCCATTTCTCCGACACTCTCTGTAACTGGTTCGTCTTTCTCTTTACTTTCCTCTAGCTGAAACTTTTACTCTCTTATGTAGCTCCTGTGCATCAATGGCGGTTCCGGTGAAATGGTTAAAAAATCTGGTTGTCAATCTGAAGACAGAGCAGAGGATTCGGAAAGAGTTGTGTGATATATCCAGGCAACATCATGGTGTTTGGATTTATCATTAGTGATGGTGACGTCATGCTCTTGTGGTGATACCGAGCAAAGCGTGAGACCGGATGTTTGCCCTCGGAGGTCCAGAAAGCAAATGACCAAAACTGGTCTTTGCGCACCCGGCTCTACGCATTTGTTCCGGCAGAAAATTAATAAACATCAAATTCCTTTTCGCAAACCTACGCGAATTTTGTTTATCGTCTTATGGGAAACCCATAATTAAATACGGGTGTGAATTTCCAAATGACTTGCTGGGACCCACAAAGACGAAATAAATAGCCGACACAGAAAGCATCGCCAGTTGAGAAAGTACGAGCATAAGTAGCACATCCCTTGACCTCGTCAAGCGATCATACTATGCTCACCTCTCCTTTCTCTCTCACCTTCTTCTTCGCTGTCCCCTAAGCAAACTTACCCGACCAACGGAGCGGTGACATCAAAGACATTCCTAACTGACAAAACGCTGACACATACATACGCACAAACTCTCTTTTCGGCATTTTAACGTCCTTTGAACCCACCCAAAAGACATTATTTGTAAAAAAAACCTTAATTGATATCTGTGTATATATAAATGTTGTTTCTATATTGAATTTGATTTTCTTGTTTATACCCCCTTATAGTGGGCTATCTACTAACGAGGCCAAATTCAGTTAATCTGCTACAACACACAACTACTCTTCACTAGAACGGATAACCCACTATACTGCCATTCATCTTGCCACAGGTCTTTAGACTCTGTATGGAGGCCTAAATCAAGTGTATTGAGCAGGTAGGACTGTCCTGAGTCAAGGGACACTGTACCATGTCAAAGAAGCTGTAGAACCCCCTGTTATGGCTGTCAAACAATTTCTGCGACATCTGGCCACCTCATTTCCCGGACTGCAACTCCGTTGATTATTATGTGTGAGGCGTAGTTGAGCGAAAGACCAAAAAAACTCTTTGTAATATCAAAGATGAACTGAAGGCAGGGATTATGGCAGCATTCACCGACTTAAACAAGGAGACTGTCAAATGAGATGCAGGAGATTCCAAAGCCGCCCGAGGGCTGCGATTGAAGTCAATGACAATTTTATTGAATAAATTTACTCGTTAATATTTCAAGATATTTTTGTGTCATTTTGGTAAATATATCTGTTAAAATGAGATGTCAGTGTCTTTGCTTTTCATTTTTGCGTAATATAGACGTTAATTTATCCATCGCACCCCGTATATATCTGACTAAACTTCAAAGACATTTTTAAGATTTCGCTAACGTTACGTGAAAGATGTTGAAAAGTTTTGCAATTTGCTGAAGGTTTTGTTGCTATTGTTTTTTCAGGATTATTTATATTTTTCTGGGGAAATCTTACAGCTATGTAGTTTCAGTGTTTTTTTAATGCCGATAATAACAGCCATTGTTATAATCCTCTGCAATACAAACGCCTTTATCTTTACTGGGGCCTTCTCTTGTTTGTTCTTCCCTCTGTTAAAATTATCCACATTTTCTTTCTCTCTTTCTATCGCACGCTCTCCCCATCATCGGCAATGATGTTATGACGACCCCTGCCGTTTCTGTCGGAGGAATCTTTCTAGCATCATTTCTTTCTTATTTTGCTTTCATTTTATGATTCAAAATATATAGTATGCGATTATATATATGTAGGATATATATATATATATATATATATATATATATATATATATATATATATATATATATATATATATATATATAATATATATATATATATATATATATATATATATATAATATATATATATATATATATATATATATATATATATAGGATATATATATATAAAGATATATATATATATATTTAGGATATATATATATATATATATATTTTTTTTTTTTAAATCATATCACCCCAAGCAAGGCGAAAACGCCACTGATGCGCAATATATATATATATATATATATATATATATATATATATTTTAGGATATATATATACATATATATATATATATTTAGGATATATATATATATATTTAGGATTTATTTATATATATATATATATTTAGGATATATATATATATTTAGGATATATATATATATATATATATTTAGGATATACATATATATTTAGGATATATATATATATTCAGGATATATATATATATATATATATATATATATTTAGGATATATATATATAAATATATATATATATTTAGGATATATATATATATTTATATATATATATATATTTATATATATATATATATATATATATATATATATATATATATATTTATATATGAAAAGTCTTTTTAGCACATCTCCTTCAAGCTTTTACTATTTTCCTAAATATTATTTTTATTTATTTGTTTATTTATTATTATTATTATTATTATTATTATTATTATTATTATTATTATTATTTCTCTGTCCATTTTCTTTGAAACGTGGTAGTTACAAAAAAAAAAAAGAAAAGAAAAAGGAAAAGAAAAAGAAAAAGAAAAAAGAAAAATAATCAACCTGAAATCAATTCAAAGGAAAAAAAAATCGATTGGGTAAATTTGTCTCTGTGGAGCAATATTTAACAATAAAAAATGTTTATATGTGTTTTTTTCCTTCTTCAAAACAATGTCTATTTTTCCCCTATTTCACGATAACATTTAAAACAAATCCTCTCTCTTGATTTCATGGTTTACAACGTTTCCATATTCTGAGAACTCGCAAGTATTTTTCTAAAGTGAAAACATTATCCGCGGTAAAATTGAAAAGTGGTTTATATAGTAAAAAATAAGCAGAAATATAAGAAAACAATATATAATTCCAAGATATATAATCAATGACATCAAAAGAAAACTTTTTTCTTATTCTCTTTTATTTCAGATTTTTGAAGCAGTTGAGTGGATATATATACATATATATAGTCTATTATTTACATAATACAGAGTGTTGTCCTCACCTTTATTGCCATACTCCTATTTTTTGCCGTTGTACGATATACGTTGGAATTTCGAATAGATTGTTCTAATTCCACATGGCATACTTTTTTGACGATATCTCAGTTTCAGTTAATCCCCTTTAGTAACTCAACTCTTCAAATTTTTGTCACCGTGGCTAAGTATTGAACCCACCCCTTTTTGGGTCAAATTACTTTTTGGATTACAAAACCAACGCTTTTATCCACTGGATCAATAAAGATGAAGACAACAGTCCAAACGATTTAAATCATGTAAATATTTACAATACCCCATTTCAGAAATATAGACAGGTATATTAAAATGTTTATCAAGATAAGAGAATCTTAATAAATATATTTACTAAGTTGCGGTAAGCTCTACTCCAGGACAGAGAAGTTTAAAACAATTACAGGTTAATTCAGTTTGCAAACAAATGTATGCTGATGGAGTTAAGAACATTGAAAAAGTTAGGTATTCAAAGTATGATGCAGTATAACCCGGATATAAGAAACCCGGATATAAGATATATTTTATGGTCTTAAATTAGAGACTTTGGTAATGTATATAAAATAGACCAAACCCGGATATAAGAGAGTCTGATATAAGCGTAACACGGATATAAGAGAATTTTATCCAGTCCCCGAAAACTCTCTTATATCCGGGTTACACTGTAACTTAACGGAAGCGCTATGGACATTGGAGGGCAAAATGAGCCCAAAGAAGGGGCGTAATAAAGATTAAAATAATGGATGACAGTAGAAATTATCAAGCTGAAGAAAACCAAACAGATCAAGCAATGGTTCAGTATCTAAAACCTCAGGCAAAACATTATGAAAGAAATGACTGTTTGAAAAATATGAATAGTCCAACGATAGGTGAGTAGAAATAGAAACACTGCTGAATATATAGATGTATCAGGTATGTAAAGAAAAAAAAAAGGACGGAAGACAAATTGGAGTAGATAGACTCAACTATCGCCCGGTTCACACTCCACCCACATCTATTGAACTGGTGTAGAGGCTCATCCCTTGTTCCCTGTTTAGGATGTGGTTTCCGGTTTTCTCTTTTCCAATCATTTCACTCTTTTCTTTTTTTTTTCGATTGGAGTAGATAGACTAAACTATCGCCCGGTTCACACTCCACCCACGTCTCTTGAACAGGTGTAGAGGCTCATCCCTTGTTCCCTGTTTAGGTTGTGGTTTCCGGCTTTCTCTTTTCCAATCTTTTCACTCTTATGTAGCCCCCTGCACATCAGTGGCATTACCGCCTTGCTCGGGGTGATATGATTAAAAAAAAAAGACATGATTCTCGACATGATGTGCAATATCTAAGAAGGGAACGTGCATAACAGAAAAGAAAAATACATTAAAGACGGAACTAATACATCAGAGAACTCTTCCACATCAGAGGCGAGAAACTTACAATATATTAAGATATGGAAGATCCTGAAATGTTAAAATTAGAGTTAAGATGTGTACTGTGATATAATCTATTTTCCATATTTATGGATTTGGGTATTTATCCAAGTCTTCTCTACTGAGGTGGGATTTGACACAAGGCTGTTTTTAACGTGAGATTTTCGAGAGCTCGGGCAAAATTTCCCTGTAGACTTCGCCTAAGCGGGATAAAAAATTTTCTACTATTCTCCAAAGAAGACTGCTGTTCGGTAGATCCTCGTCTAGGTTCCTCTCTGCCTAAAGACAAGAGTCCGACGAGTCTGATTTCGAGAGGAAAATAATGAATCTGTCCTGACCATATATATTCAGGAGCAGCCTTTGAGATTTGAAAAAGAAATCTTTCGACTGGCGGACGAGAGCGAGGGAAATCATTTCTCTCGACCGACTCCATTTTCTTAATAGTCTCCCTACATAAACATAGCGTGAATCGTTGACGGAAAACCAAAAATGAAAATTTAATTAAAATTTCGAACGTGTTAGAAAGGATTTAATTTTTTTTTTAAAGATAACAACAAAATTTGATCTTTCCTCTTAATAATAGCATAAATATTTTGATGAAAAAAACTTTGTTTTTATTAAGTTTGAGCCATTTTAACATCATGATATTCTAGTTTGTTTTTGTGAAATTGAGCTGAGGTACCTAAATTTATAGTTTCTTTCTTCTATTTGACTACAGCCTCCATCTCATAGACGATAAAAAAAATTAACAATTCTGATTTTCTACACGATTTTCTATAAAAAATTACATACTTGTATAATTTGTTTTTCGTTGCGTGGTTGAAAGGAGTATGCATATTTTTTTTCTTTCAAATGTTCTTTTTTACTTTTCTGAAGCGAGGAGAAAATATAGATGTTGAGTCAAAGATAATATTGTTCCAAATGCGTTTCTAAAAATCTGTGAGCGTCTTTAATCTGGGCGACAGAGACATTTTGGCTCCCCTCTGGAAGCGTTAATTAAACGAATGTTTACACTGAGACAGGAACTTGTCAATATAAATTTCATTTGTCAGATCTTTCTTTGATGATTGCGGGATGTCACTGTTTTTTGTTTAACAAAATATTTCGACTTAAATCAGGCGCCATGCATAAGACCAAACAGTTCAATAATATCATTGTAGGGAATTCTAAGTAACTTTTGAATCTTCAATGGCATAATTTTGTGTTGTAAAAGGAATCAGACTACCCTTTTCTACATTTGAAGGGACACGTTTCATTGCTAGATCTTTAATCGACCGCGGGCGAGTAACGCAATACACTTTAATCGCCTAATTAAATTTTTAATCGACTGTGTCGATCGGGTGAGTGAAATCACAAAGGCTGTTCAGGAGAACTTTGATTATATTCAGAGTACATTAATGTTTACATCTGAGCCAATATGAATTGTCTCTAACAATTTTACTACAATTTAATGGACTCTCGTTGTTAACTAACTTGATAATGAACAATCTACGCTGTCCAAATAACCTAATATTTACCCTAATGCAACTGACAGTGAACTAGAATATCGTCACTGGAGGAAGATTTTCATAAACACCTGAAGTACCTATTGCAACGAAAGTTCTAATCAGCTGAAACTACGAAATATGTCTCAGCACAAGTTTTTGAGTATTTTGCCGATGCATCTTTCTATGAAGAAGCTATACAGGACCTACATATAAAAGAGGAAAGACATGGTCTCTAGATATTTACCAACTACGAGGTGTCAACTGACCTCAGATTCAACTGACAGATTCTATCAAGCTGTAGTGTAAATAAGTAATAACAGATCATTTTCTTTTGTATCAGCTGAACCAAATTTATACGAGAATCATTCAGAAATGGGCTACGGTACACGGATATACGACAAAATACTCGAAAATAGTCCCTTAACGTTACAGCAGGCCTATAACCAGTAAAGACTACTAGATTTATCAAAAGAAAGTGCTAAATGGCACAATAGAAATGCAGTAACGTCAGAGACTTCTTCATGTATTTTGACTCCCTATCGTATAAAAACTAGTCTCTCTCTAAAAACAAAACTGCCTTAATTAAACGCACATGTTTTCTGCAGAGAGACGTGCAAGGTCATTATGCCCTGCTAGATAAAAAATGCTATTCATGCAGAAAGCAGGACCATTGGGATAAAGTTTGTAGAAGTACAAAGGGGAGTGAAACGGTATATTGTTCAGCATCAGAGGATACATTGGGCGTCCATTCGCATTAGTAGTAGTCACGTCTTGGTTGGGGTGAACTGATAACAACAAAAACAAAACAACAAACTGGCGAGCATAAAAACGTTAAGTTCTTTGTTGTGAGATTCTCTCATAACTATTTACGTATTTATGATGGAACATATATCTTCTTGTTGTTCATGTGCCGTGTCCATTCAGGACGTAGGCGATCATGGACTTCTACTTGGCCCTGTCTCTTTTCGCTCTCAACATTCTTCCTCTTGGTATCTCTGCCAAATCCCACTCCGCCTTCCATTAGCTAAGGCCTATCAAGTAGGTCTTGCGCTGCATTCCTCGGTCTCTGTATCTTTCTATCCGTTGTGTGTGTATTAAATTCTCCAGGCCCTCCTTCCTCATTACGTGTTCTAGGAAGCTCATCTGTCTCTTCCTGATGTTAAGTATGAGTTTTCTTCTCGTTTTCATCTTCTATCAACACCTAATAGTTGCTCACATGCTCAGGCCATGGTATCCTCTGCATCCTTCTGTAAAACCACAATTCTGCTGTCTCAAGCTTCTCTTTCATCCTTGATGAGATCGTCTAACATTCACTTCCATACAGGATTGATATCACATAGAAGTCCAGCACTCTTTTCTTTGTTTCCAATGAGATTTTTCTATTTCTCAGAACTCTGGTTAATGCGTCTTTGGATCATAACGTTGCACTTTCCAAGCTCTTTCCGTATTTGCATTTCTTTACTTGTTTTATTTTAGTTTTTCCGACATGTAATTTGTATTTTGGGGTCTTCTTTTTACTGATGACCATACATTCAGTTTACTTGATGTTTATGCTCAGTCTTTTTTCTCGCTTTCATTTGCTACCTTCTGTAGAAGGTCCTGCATTTTCTTTTCCTTTAAAAAAATAAATTTCTAAACAAAGGAATTATTTTTTTTATTTATTAGCTCGACAAATTTTTATTACTTACACGTTATTTTTAGTATGTACTCGTATTTGAGAGGATGTCCCAAATATTTATTTAACAGTATGCTCATTTATTTTCGTCTACTGACCTGAATATTAAGAAATCTTACTAGAAAAATATGCACTTTCAGACAGGATTCGGACATGTGCTATTCTAGGGAAAACCGGTATTAGATCTGATGTGATTTTGACCCCTCAGCAACGGCGTGCGTGGATGACCAAGTAAAGTTGCCTTTGGACACGAAATTTTCCCTGACCCTTGAAACAGCTGCTTAGTTTCGTATACAAACAGAAACAAAACAATTTCTGAAAAAAAGAATGAGCATTTTATTTATTAATCCGACAGATCTTATTACTTAATCGTTATTTTAGTAGATTCTTCTTCTTCTATGTGCCCTATCCTTTCAGGACGTAGGCGATCATGGCTTTCCACTGCTCCCTATCCCTGGTGTCTCTTAGCACGCTTTCTCCTGTTACACCACGAGCCCTCGTTCCGTCATCCACCTGATCAGGCCCTTCAAATATGTTATCCACTGCTTTCCCCTCTCTCCTTTTCCCTCTGTCTGACCTGTTACTGCTTAATTAATAAACAGCACGTCTACTCAAATACGAATATCCACTAAAATTATGTTCGTCTAGACTTTATTGGAGTAGATAGACTAAACTATCGCCCGGTTCAAACTCCACCCACGTCTATTGAACAGGTGAAGAGGCTCATCCATTGTTTCCTGTTTAGGATGCGGTTTCCGGTTTTCTCTTCTCACTATTTTTGTTTCAATTGGAGTAGATAGACTAAACTATCGCCCGGTTCAAACTCCACCCACGTCTATTGAACAGGTGAAGAGGCTCATCCCTTGTTTCCTGTTTAGGATGCGGTTTCCGGTTTTCTCTTCTCACTATTTTTGTTTCAATTGGAGTAGATAGACTAAACTATCGCCCGGTTCAAACTCCACCCACGTCTATTGAACAGGTGAAGAGACTCATCCCTTGTTTCCTGTTTAGGATGCGGTTTCCGGTTTTCTCTTCTCACTTTTTTTTTCAATTGGAGTAGACAGACTAAACTATCGCCCGGTTCACACTCCACCCACGTCTATTGAACAGGTGAAGAGGCTCATCCCTTGTTTCCTGTTTAGGATGCGGTTTCCGGTTTTCTCTTTTCCAATCTTTTCACACCTATGTAGCCCTCTGCACATCAATGGTGTTACCGCCTTGCTCGGGGTGATATGATAAAAATAAAATAAAATAAAATAAAATATTTTTCGACAAATATAGATTAATTCACTGTTTAATAAATAAACCCAGCGTCTACTTAAATACGAGTATCCGCTAAAAATAAAAATTAAAATTAAATTTCGAAAAATTTAATTTGATTGAAATGCAAAAAACAAAAACACTATGCAACGAAGATTTTTATATTCTAAAATTTATTTTAATTTATTTCAAATTCAGTTCTTTTTTTATGCATCGTAGCATTTTATAATATTGTCGATCATCGCTCTCTACGACTTCCTCTTAAATCTTACCATCTCACCCGATTTCTTCTGTGCCATCCATTTACATAAACGCGGTTATGCTATATTTCCTTTTGCTCATTTTGTGTGTGTTAAATTCTCCGAGATCTCTTTCCTCACTATGTGTGCTATAAATTTTAGCAGTGCGCCTCCTCGGCTTTACCCTCAACTTCTGATCTCAAGTGGAACCACTACATTGAGTCAGTAGCTAAATCCACTAAATCTCAGGTATGTAAGAATAACGAGGCATGATTTCGCAAATAAAATGATGTCATTTTTATGCATTGCTTTCTTGATTATTTTTGTGATAAAGTTTGCTTAAATAAATTTCTAAAATGTGGAAGAAAGGTGAAATTGCACAATAGACACTGCGACCAGACGTAATAACCTTTTTTCAAATTTCTTTCTAGAATCCTATAGATTATGCACCCAAGATCATAGAGGGTGCGGTAGAAGTAACGTTCCTTTTGTTCATTAAATTTATTGAAAATAAATGACAGGAGTTTAAGATAGCTTAAGATTAACAATGAATTACGGATGTCTATCAGTGCTGATAAACTGTGATAGAGCGAAACAGGGCTATATACGGATAACTATTTACACTTTCGCCCGTCGATTTAACACTCTGTAGAACTGGTAGTACCTACTCAATACTATTTACACATTGTTCTTTAGTAATGAATTGAACACTCATGGCTACATGCGTTTGTTTACATTGTGTATATAACACGTCAAAATCAGCTTTTTCGGATATGCGCCGTTCGCTTAGAGGTGGAATTTCCGACTGATGTCAAATCTGTCTGTTTTTAATTAAAGCTGGATGCAATCGGATGTCTGTCTGTAATAATGAATTCTGAAACAGCGAAACGGGACTGTATACGGATGACTATATATATATACACGCTCGCACAACCTGATTGAGCACTCTGGAAGAATGGTAGACTTTGAAAAACAGTAGCTATTCTGGCATCTACGCATCGTTCATTCAGCAATGAATTAGCACACTTTCAGCTATTGGGCATGTATAATGATAATATACACGCTAAAAAGTCTGCCTCCTTCTACCGAGCGCCCGTAGCTCAGAGGTAGAATCGCCGGCTGACGCCAATTCGGTCGGGTTTCAAACCTGTGTAAAAAGCAATCGGCTGTCTAACCATACTAATGAGCTGAGATACAGCGAAACAGATCTCTCTGCGGATGACTATATATATACATATAACATCAGTCAGTAAGTCCCGAGCCTGACAGATAGATGGCGCCACTAATAAAAAATTCATAAAATTTTTATGAAGTAATAACCTTTAAATGGCACGTGACAAAATTTGGGCTCAGTTGAAATATTAATTTACAAATTACAGTTATTTAAGTGAAGCTACTGTTACAAATTTTCAAAACAATGGAAAGATATGAATTTGATAAACCATTGCTTTCTGATGGAAAAAATTATGATCAAGCACAGTAACGGCTTCATAAGCGTTATTCAGACTCTGCTTTGTCGGAAACAATGGTTATAAGGTGGTATGCTGACTTTAAACGCGGTCGTAGAGACACAAAAGGTGTTGAACGCCCAGGTCGCTCAAAATCGGCAGATGTCTCGAAACACACACACACACACACACACACACACACACACACACACACACACACACACACACACACAAACTCCTTTTGGCCGATCGTAAATTGAAGTTGTGTGTGATAGCAGAGGAGTTGAAAATATCAGAAGGCGGTGTATTCATCATTTTGCATTAAGATTTGTCACTGAGAAAGCTGTGTTCAATGTGGGTGTCGCGTTTGCTTACAGCCAATCAAAAACAACAACTCGTCGACGATTCAGAGCATTGATTGCAATTGTATTAATGCAACAACAAGAAGTTTTTGCGTAAATATGTGACAATGGATAAAACATGGATCCACCACTTTACTCAGGAGTCAAATCAGCAGTCAGCTGAGTAAGCAGCAGGTGAAAGCCGTCCAAAGCTACAAAAGACGTAAACATCAGCAGGTAAGCTTTTGGCCTCCGTATTTTGGGATGCACAAGGGATTTTTGTTCATTGATTATCTTGATTTGGGAAGAACCATCAATTATTATATAGCATTATTACTGCGTTTGAAGAAAGAAATTGCCAAAAATGGCCACAAATAAAAAACAAAAACGTGATCTTTCACAAAGACACAAGTTGATCTCAACGATGGCAAAACCACATGAATTTCACTTTAAATTGCTTCCATATTCCCACTACTTTCCAGATCTGGCCCCCAGTGACTACTGACTGCTTGTAGACCTCAAACAAATGCTCCATTGAAAGAGATTAGGCTCCAATGAAGAAGCGATGTGGGAAACTGAGGCGTATTTTGATGCCAAAGACAAATCTTTCTACAAAATGCATCGAATTGTTAGAAAAGCATTGAAATCAGTGTATCACCCTAGATAGAGACTATGTTGATGAATTTTTTTTCATTAGTTTGCTGGTAGAAAGGCAATTTAGGCAAGTAGGTTTTTTGTCATAAAGTGCTCGCTATCAAGATAGAGATAGAGCATTAATAGAATGTAGAGAAGTATGTCCCTTAGCTGAGCAGTGTTATTCCAGTTATAGCGACTTTGATGTTTCATGAAGGCCTTATTGCCATTTTTTGCTCTTCAGGGATTTTTTTCTGCAGAAACTTCGAAGCCGACATGGCTGAAATAACCAAATGAAACCAAGTGACTCACTTCTCCATATATATATATATATATATATAATTATTGAATTTTATACAAGTTAATAGGATGGTTCAGTTCACGATATAAATTCATTGCAAATTTATTCCTCTACCGAAGCCAAAACAAATAAACTTTTACATCGTTATTTATGGAAAAGTAAAAAAAATCAATATTTTTTTTTAAATTTGTCAGCTAGAATTAATATATAAAATATAATAATATATAAAATATTGTAATATATAAAAAAGAATTCCAAATTACGAATTTTAATTTTAATTTTTATATTTTAAGAAATCACATCGTATGCGCTCACTTTTTTCTTTTTTGCATAGCAAACTAACACCCTATTAACGTTTATAAAATCTAATATAAATATATTATTCGTGATGCGAAGTTCTTAATCTACAGTGATTAAAAAAAAAAAAGAGAAAAATGATTATTTTTAGTCTCCTTGGACAACTCCAATGAAGAAAATGTATATTAAAAATTTAATTATTCAAATTTTAATATGATAACGTCGTCTCCGGGCCACAGTAATAACGATATTAGTAGTGCGTGAAATTTCTTCCCGGTGGTTTTTTTTTTGAAAGCTAAAACGTATAAAAATTTGGGAACAGGTTTTGAATGCTGTGTATTCGGTGTTCATCTTTTTGGGTTTGAATAAACATAATGAAAAGAAAATAATGACCAACAAACAATACACGTGCGAAACTAAATGGTCTTCCTCTTTGAGCTGATCCAGGCAACAGTAGACGATGATCGATGAAGTCTATAGAAACTGTTCAGTGTCGGCGGGAATGGCTGATGAATTTTTTTTTTTAAAGAAGAGCTAGGCATTTGTAAATTATTACCTGCTGAATTATTTGAATAATGACCCTATTCAATCCTAATTTGCTGTTCATTTTGACGTGATGTAAGCGTTGGCAAGCTTGTCACGTTAGATCAATTATGACTGAGTAGTGAGTTTGATCCTCACTTGGTGTTCAACACATTCGACCTACGCTTTCAAAATCATTTAGGCTAAGCAATTTCGTTTAAACAGGAAGCTAACTGTTGCAATTGGATGTTGACCTCCATGTCCAATTTATACTTATATTTACATACGCTCTATCTGTAATACCGAGCTTTTTAACTAATAAATATATCAAACACGAAAACTATATTTTTATTTTATATATATATATATATATATATATATATATATATATATATATATATAAATCAAAATAATGACTAAATAGACTCTGTAAGTATGTAGGCCGTAAATTTATACTAAGATAAATCTTCAAAAAAACCACTAACAAACAGAACCTAATTCCGTTATAATCCGGTGCACTGAGGCGTCGGATAAATGGGGAGAAAAAAAAGAAATCCGCGGAACAAGAGCAAAACATTCAAAACTCCGCAGTAAAGAAAAAAACCCCAAACGGAACCAACCACAAGAAAAAGTGCTCAATACAAAGTACAAAAGATATACAAAAGTAGAGCAAAGACACACAAAAAAATCTAAAGCGAGCCAAAACCCTATTTTTGTGTGTATATATATATATATATATATATATATATATATATTGCTCAGCAATACGGTGATCTTTACTCATACACACAGTAAGAGGAACCTGCAGATATTGGAGGCTATGTACATCAAATCAAAACAACCAACACTCAATAAAATCAACTTTAAAACAGGAAATAACATATTACATTTCATTTGACTAGATGGTTTTGTTGTCATTTCGCGCTATCCCGCGGTGTGACGTCATAAAACCGCATCGCAAACTTAAGAACTGCGTTTATTATTTTTGGTAACTATTGCCGTTGCCAAGCGGAGTTTTATGTCAACACAAAATAAAATCGTCGGTGATGGTGGATTTTATAATATTTCAGTTTAAACTACCTCTCTGAAGATGGCTCATGTGAGCCGAAAGGTTAGAAGAAAACCAATAAATAATTATCCAAATGTTGGAGAATTTTTGTCTTTATTTTCAACTGAAATTAAAGCAAAAATACGACGTTTAGAACGGCTCATGATTAAACATAATAGACATTCATTGTCTCTTATATTTAATAGCATATGTCTTGAATATATATATATATATATATATATATATATATATATATATATATATATATATATACGAGTATAGGGTACGTATGGATAGATTAATATTATTAATCCAAAGAAACATTATTCTTAAAAAAAGTGCTCAATACAAAGTAGAGCAAATAATATCTATTCAGAAATTATAAAATAGATATGCTATAATATCACAACAAAAGTAGCTATTTTGTTTCGACACTTCTTGTATCTTATCAAATGATGAGGTTTATTTCAAATTGAAGGGTTTTAAAAGATTAAAAAACATGCAGAACCCCTTTAATCAGGGAGGCATTGTTGTATGCACAATGTGAACCAATAAGAGTAAAGCAATTTCTAATTTGGAGAATATGTGAGCAGACTTAAAAAATAATTTTGGGGGGCATTAGTATTAATATTTGATTAAATTGAGATCAGCATTATTAATTGACTATTAGATCTACTTTATTATTGTTGCGAAATTTAAAACAAAAAATGAAGTTTAACAATTTATTAAATTTAGAAAGTTATTCATATATTAAACGAGGAAGAGAAAGAACGCACACATAAATAAACTTACAAACATACACACAGAAAAACAGACGAGTATATTCACATACACTGGCAAACAGACACATATATAGATTAATATGCCCACGCATATATACATGCACAAATCTAAAAATTTTGTTTTTGTCCATTTGTCTGTTGAATTTTAAAGCTCTATTTGGACACTGAATTGCCACATATTGGATACAGTCAGGGCGTATTCGTAACGTGACTAGCCTTGAATGAATGAGGTCATGGCAGACGCAATTATATTTCAATGCATGGACATATAAACATAATTAGATATTAGATATATACACAAGCTAACAACAAAAACGTACACGACTAAAAACTCCACAAATTGTAAAAAATATATAGCCACATAGATGGAAATACACAAAACCTTTGACATCAAACTTGGTAGATACACTATACACAAATCAAATACGTATGCATGTACAAAACGTCACACATATACATATATATGTTAAGCCCGATAAAGTTCACATGAAGTTATGCCTGTGTGAGCCCCAGTTGTCGAGTTCGCGTGTGCGTGTGTCTCTGCGCACATCAATGGGTGTACAAGTGTTAATCCATGTTTGCTTAATAAAAAAGTATCTACTAGAATAAAGTTTCAAGTATATATATATACAGCCTTTGAGATTTCACTCGCCCTATCGACTCAGTCGATTAAAAACTTAATTGGGCGATTAAAGTTTATTGCTTTACTCGCCCGCGGTCGATTACAAATCTTCAAATATAGAAAAAGGAAGCTTGATTCCTTTTACAACCCAAAAGTATGCCATTGAAGATTCACAAGTTACTTAGAATGACATACAATCACATTATTGAAATCTTTGCTTTTATCGTCCCGGTCAGTGTAAACATTCGCTTAATTAACGCTTCCAGAGTGAAACCAAAATGTTTCTGTCGCCCAGATTAAAGACGCTCACAGATTTTTAGAATTTATTTATTTGGAAAAATATTCTCCTATATTTCCTCCCCACTTATAAAAAGTAAAAACGAACATTTGAAAGAAAGAAGAAAATACGCATACCTCTTTCAACCACGCACCGAAAAACAAATTATACAAGCAAGTAATTTTTTTCATAGAAAATCGTTAAGAAAATCAGATTTGTTATTTTTTATCATCTATCAGATGAAAGTTGTAGTCAAATAGAAGAAAGAAACTACGAATTAAGGTCCCTCCACTCAATCGCCAAAAAAAAAAAAAAAAAAAAAAGGAAAAACAGCATATGATAATAAAATGACTCAAACCTAATAAAAAAAAAGTTTTATCTTCAAAATGCTTATGTTATTATTTTAAATAAATTTTAAAAACTTTTCTAACACGTTCAAAATTTTAATTATAATTTTATTTTTTGTTTTCCGTCAGCGGTTCACGTTATGTTTACGTAAGGTGACGATTAAGAAAATGGAGTCGGTCGAGTAAAATGATTTGGGGGCGAGTAACTTTTCCTTTGCTCTCGACCGCCGGTCGAGTGATTTCTTTTTCAAATCTCAAGCGCTATATATATATATATATATATATATATATATATATTAGTAAGTTTGTATCGAAGCCCCAAAATGGAATAGGAAACTAAAATCTTCTTGTTGTTGCATATGCTCTATTCTTTCAGGACGTAGGCGATCATGGCTTTCCACGTCTTCCTATCCCTGGTGGCTCTTAATGTTTTCTCCTGTTACTCCACGCAATCTCCGTTCCGTCATCCACCTGATCAGGCCCTTCAAATATGTTATCCGCTGCCTTCCTCCGTCTCTTTTTCCTTCTATCTGGCCTGTCAGTATCACCTTCTCCGAGCCCTCCTTCCTCATTGCATGTCCCAGGAACTTCAGTTGTTCCTTCCTGATGCTGACTATCAGTTTTCTTTTCGTTGCCATTCTTTCCACAACGTCATCATTGCTCGGTTCATGATATCCGCAGCATTCCTTCTGTAAAACCACATTTCCGCTGCTTCATGTTTTTTCCTCATCATCTTCTATGATATTTTCTAGCATTCACTGCCGTATTGAAGAATTGACATCACATAGCAATCTAATACTCTCTTATTTGTTTCTAGGGAAATTTTCCTGTGTCTTAATACTTTATTCAGCTTCTGGAACGCGTCCTTCGCCATGCCAATTTGCCTTCGAATCTCTGTTTCGCACTTTTCATCTCCTATTAGAACACTTCCTAGGCATTTAAATTTCTGTACTTGCTTGATTCTAGTATCCCCTACCTGTATTATCTAGTATCCCCTACCTTTGTTTTTTTGCTGATGACAATGCATTCAGTTTTCTTGCTGTTTGTTTGTAATCCTTTTATGTCACTCTCCTCAGTTACCTTCTGTAGGGGGTCCTGTAGTTTTCTTTCCATGTCTTCAGTCAGCACTGTATCATCTGCATACTTTATTTTGTTCAAATTGTGGCCTCTGATAACAAATCCTGGCGTAGCATCTAGGGTCCTCAAAATATTCCCACTGTACAAGTTGAACAGATCCGAGAAAAAACACCTCCTTGTCTTACGCCCTTTTCTATCTTTTTGAATCTGTTGAAATCGTTACCTGCCCGTATGCAGGCAGTTTGCTGCCAGTAGAGAGTCTTGAATACTCTGATGGCTATCCCAAAAGCGAAAAAAATTGTTATTTCGGGATTCGATTTTTATTAATTGTATGTTGAAGGGAACGTCACGAGGTTTTTTTTATATTAGAGACGAAGCGTTCGAATGAATGTTTCTTTCTAAGAATAAAAAATAGAGAGAATTAATAAAATAAAATAAAATAAAATATAGAAAATAGAAAAAATAAAAAATAATTTATAAATTAAAAAATTGAAAACAGTAAAATGGAAAAAAAAAATAAAGTGAAATAAATACGAACGGATATGCGCACGGATATACGCACAGAGAAAATACGAAAACAAACATAAAAATGCATGTATGCATAAACACACACATACGCATGAACGAACCGTTTTTTGATTTGAAATATTAGCGTTGCTAGTGTTAAGGTCAGTATAAATTATAAATCTTTTTTCTTCAATGTGCCGTCTCCCTTCAAGACGTAGGCGATCATGGTCATCTACATCTCCCTGTCTCTTTTCGCTCTTAACAATTCTTCTCCTGTTATACCACTTAAACCCCGCTTCGCCATCCATCTCTTCAAGACCATAAAGTATGCCACACGTCGCTTTCTCTTGTTTCGCTTTCCCTCTATCCGTCTCGTGAGCATCAAATTTTCCAAACCGTCTTTTCTCACTACATGTCCTAGAAACTTCAGCTGTCTTTTTCTGACGTTAAATATCATTTTATTTTTCGTGTTTATTCTCTCCAAAACCTCGTCGTTACTCAGTTGTTCTATTCATGGTATCCTCAGCATCCTTATGTAGAACCACATTTCGGTTGCTTCAAGTCTTTCCTTTATCTTTGACTAGCATCATAGCTCGGCGTTGCCCGTGCAACTTAGAACATTTTAGTAGTAGGCGAAGATGCAATTTTCTTTTTTACATATTTTGTTTTTGTTTGAAAAAACACTTTTTTTTAAAAGTATTTCTTTTGTTTCAAAATTACGGGGAAAATAACTCACATTTGTTTGTTTGTTGACCAAATAAATTTTTAAAACGTCGGAATAAAAAATTAAATATAAAGGCTCATTTTTTTTAATAAAAAATATTTTAGTCGCGTTTGACACGTGTGATTTGATTTTTGTGACATAATCTAGCAACCATCTTAGATCGTAGATGTTTTACGGAGCAAATGTAAACAATCCGCTCGATTGGCCAAAAAGTCCGAAAGGGAAAATTTGCTGAACTTAAACTCAAAAAGTATGTGTCGACCTGACTTCCCTGGAGATATGTGTTCCTAGAAAGTTTGAATGGCGTAGCTTAAAAAATGTAGGCTTGCATAGGGAACAGTCACACACAGATCAACAGATTGCCTGTTATATATATAGATGAGATTCTCCAGCATTCGCAGCCATACTGAAGGACTGACATCACATAACAATCTAGCATTCGTTTCTTTGTTTCCAACAAAATCTTCTGGTCTCTTAATACTCAACTCATCTTTTGGAATGTGTCCTTGACCATAACAATTCGGATCTCAGGGTCGCACATTTCGTCCCCTGTCAGGGCACTTTCTACGTATTTAAATTTCTGTAACTGTTTGATTTTAGTATCCCCGAACTGTAGTAGGCATTTTAGGCCACTCTTTTTATGAATGTTTTTCTTGTTAAAGCATTTGTTGAGTAAATCAAATAAAATTGCTTTAATTAAATTGTTTATTTTCTGTCAATATACCTAATAAAAGATAAAATAGTTCTTGTCCTAATACTTTTGCACAGTACTGCATATATATATATATATATATATATATAGAGAGAGAGAGAGAGAGAGGAGAAAGTGAGAGGAAGATGAATATATATATATATATATATATATATATATATATATATATATATATATGATAAAGATACAGCGTAATAATAATTTGTTATCTAATTTGAAATTGGATGATCATTAGTAATTATTACGCTGTATCTATATGTAGATATATCTTTTGTTCCTCTGTGTCCCACTCTCTCTCTCTCTCTCTCTCTCTCTCTCATTCTTACTTGCTTATGAATTCAGAATTCGAAAATTTCTCTATTTGAAAAATGTCATTTGTACGTATTTAATATAGAATCTACAAGCTGTTTATTTATTACAAACGAAAATTTCAAAGCTGTTACCCCGGGAAGAAAATCCACTTTCAACTCGTTCTTCTTCAGTTTCTCTATCGTTTTTCCCCAGACTAGGAAACCACATCAGATGCACCAAAGACGCAATAAAAGCGATTCTAGCGTAGAAACAAATGGTTAAATCCAGACACGCGAGGAGTTTGCTCTGAAAGAGGACCGGAAGTTGCGATGGGAATAGATTAAAGCTGCATTTTGAAGCCTTTGTTGGCAAGGAGGCGAACTGAAGAACGTGCAGGAATGATGGGGACTTTGTTTGATGTTGTGAATACGGGTTAGGACCTTTGGAAGGAGTTTTCGGCATGGGAGGCCAACGTTGGAGGAACAGAAACTAATGAACAAAAGCGTGACAGCTTTTATGGACTGCCAAATACGTAAAAGCCACCCACGACAAACAGTTATTGATTCGCGTGTAGGCTCATGGGTAGATATAGGCATGCGTACGTAACTGCATACAGGGATGGGGGCTTATGAACATGTGAATGCGCTTTGCGAATTTGTCCAAACACGTAGAAGCCGTTTGTGTGTGCGTGAATGACGTTTCAGAGCGAAAAAATACGGATACACAGTTATATGCCTGTATTTCAAACATCTGACTTTATTTCATGTTATAATATGTGAGATTACATATAATAAAAAGTAAAGGCTTTACTTAGATTCATCTAATACAATTGGTTAATAGATATCCACGTTTTTCATTTGCCCCGGATATTCCACGGAGGTGTGTGTAGGCAGAGCGGTAATGCTGAGGTTTCCATGGCAATTAGGTTTTTACCGGATGAAGTAATGCTAGCCCCATACTTAAACGGTTTTCTTATCGTTTCCCAATTTGTACTGACCAGGCCTGACGCTGCTTAACTCCAGTGATCAGCAGAAAACCAATGGTTCAGCGTGATTTGATAGAAGGTCTTTAAAAAACAGTGCATCCTATCACACAAACACACACACACACACACACACAAACACACACACACACACACACACACGCCAAACACACACGCACATATATATATATAGCCTTTCGAAGACAATCCTATTTCACAGCTCATCATTACGGTTTGACATCCGATTGCCTCCAGCCAAGATTGAAACCCGAGCCATTTGACATCAGTCGACGATTCTACCTCTAAGCTATGGGCGCTCGGTGGAGGAAAGTAGATTTTAGAGTGTTGCATATCTGAACACACACACGCATACACACTCACATGGGGAAGTATTACGAGTATTACTTTATTTCATGTTATAATATGTGAGATTACATATAATAAAAAGTAAATGCTTTACTTAGATTCTTCTAATACAATTGGTTAATAGATATCCACGTTTTTAGCAAAAGTAAAATTTTCTTTTTAAAATATTTTCCTTCTTTTCATTCACGTCACACATAACAGTTGTATATTCCTCCTAATATTTCCCCGTTCTGATGAGTAAGGGCAAAACCGGTCGACTGGTGTTTTATTATTTGGAATGGCCGATCTTAATGAAATTGTTGTCTTTAACGCCATAATATATATATATATATATATATATATATATATATATATATATATATAGTACTGTGCAAAAGTATTAGGACAAGAAGTATTTTATCTTTTATGAGGCATCAAAATAAAGTTTAAAATCACCCCTGTCCTGACAAACTATTAGGACAGGGATAATTTTCCTAAAAACCTCACTGAAATTCAAATACAGGGTGAAAAGCTAAACCTTCATAAGAATTAACTAAAAAGAAAAAGGAAGGAAGGCTTCGGAATTTGAATTGGCCCCTACAAAGCCTTGATATCAGTCCAATTGAACATCTATGGGATATTTTAGATAAAAAATTGATAAATCGCAATTGATAAAATCGCACGACACACTTTGGGAACAAATACAAATTGCTTGGAAGGCGATACCATTAGATAAATTGATAAAACATTGTGAAGTCAATGCCTGACAGAATGAAGGCTGTGATCAAAGCAAAAGGCTATTATACGAAATCTTAAATTTATTTTGTAACAAGTATTTTTCTTGTTAAAGCATTTGTTGAGTAAATCAAATAAAATGACTTTAATTAAATTGTTTAATTTCTGTCTATATACCTCATAAAAGACAAAATAGTACTTGTCCTAATACTTTTGCACAGTACTGTATATATATATATATATATATATATATATATATATATATATATATATGGTGTTTATGTTTATTTCATCTACTGGCCTGTGTATTGAAGAAAATGTAATAAAAATATACCCTAAGTATCATGTCAGAAAGTACATTCTTTTCATTGAGTTTTTCGAGTACGTTAAAAGTTGGGAGTTCTATTCAAATACGGATATCCATTAAAATATCGTCTTATGTAATAAAAATATGCCGAATTAAAAATTAATAATTCCATACGTATATATATATGTATATATATTATCAGTTATACTTTAAAACATGTACAAGCTACAAACTACTACGAATTTTGTAGTCCGCAAAAAATGTATGCGCACTACAAAAAGGGAAAATTTATCCTCCATAGTTTATAAAATTGCGATAACAATGTTTAAGGTGGGTGTGCTTAAAGGGTGTTCGGTATCGCATATATATATATATATATATATATATATATATATATATATATATATATATATATTTTAATCATATCACCCCAAGCAAGGCGAGAACGCCACTGATGAGCAGGGGGCTACGTAAGAGTGAAAAGATTGGAAAAGAAAAAACCGGAAACCACATCCTAAACAGGAAACAAGGGATGAGCCTCTGCACCTGTTCAATAGACGTGGGTGGAGTGTGAACTGGGTGATACTTTAGTCTATCTACTCCAATTGAGAAAAAAAAAGAGTGAAAAGATTGGAAAAGAGAAAAACCGGAAGCCACATCCTAAACAGGAAACAAGGGATGAGCCTCTTCACCTGTTCAATAGACGTGGGTGGTGTGTGAACCGGCGATAGTTTAGTCTATCTACTTCAATTGAAAAAAAAAATAAATAAATAAAAAAAGAGTGAAACGATTGGAAAAGAGAAAAATCGGAAAACACATCCTAAACAGGGAACAAGGGATGAGCCTCTTCACCTGTTCAATAGACGTGGGTGGAATGCGAACCGGGCGATAGTTTAGTCTATCTACTTCAATTGAAAAAAAATAAAATAAAATAAACTTGTCATTGAACAAGAAAAAGATCCTGAATTTTGTCTTTAAAAAAATAAAACACTCCCTTTAGAAGAATCAAGAGAAGTTAAAAAAGTGTTTTTATATGAGGGATGGCATTTTAATGAGGAAATGGCACCCAGTGGATGCCAGTCTAAATGAGGAGTGGAAGATAATAAGCCAACTAGTTGTCCCGAAAGTATACAGACTAGAAATATTAAACATAGCTCATGAAACTCTAATGTCAGTACATTTAGGAATAAATAAGACCTGTGAAAAAATATTAAATCATTTTTACTGGTCGAAACTTAGACAGGATGTCGTCAATTATTTAACTCCTGCCGCACATGCCAGATGGTTGGAAAACCTAATCAAAAAATTCCGTCCGCCCCTCTGAAACCTATTTCAGCATTTGAAGTACTAGTTAATTGTGTTGGTCCTCTTCCGAAAAAATAAATAAAAAATAAAATAAATAAATAAATAGGAAACTAATATATATATATATATATATATATATATATATATATATATATATATATATATATCAGCAGCAGACAGATCTGTTTCGCTGTATCACTGCTCATCAGTTTAGACATCCGATTGCTTTTTACCCAGGATTAAAACCCGATCGAATTGGCGTCAATCAGCTATTCTACCTATGAACTATGGCTGCTCGGTAGAAGAAGGCAGACTTTTAGCGTGTGATATATCATGTATTCATACGCCAGTAGTTATAGTGTTCTAATTCATTACTGAATGAACGATGCATAGATACTAGAGTATCTACTGTTTTTTCGAAGTCTACCATTCTTCCAGAACGCTCAGTCAGGGTGTGAGAGCGTAGTCATCCGCAGACAGATCTATTTCGCTGTATCAAAACTCATCAGTATGGTTAGACATCTGATTGTTTTTTACCCATGATTGATATATATATATATATATACATATATATATATATATAATGATTTGCTTGAACATAATTTTTGATCGATATTCGTATTTAAGTAGATATTTTGTTTATGATGTTTATTCGTGGTCGAGAGGTCTAAGAAGTACCAGATCACATGGTAGCTTCCCCTATGTAGATAGATAGGGGTCGCAAGTTCGAATCCTGCCGAATGACACACATTTTTGTAATAAAAATTTATCGTAAATAATCAGGACGGTAGATATAAAAATATAATACTGTTTAATTAAAAACAGAATATCTACTTAAATACGAGTATCGATCAAAAATAATGTTCAAACAAATAATTTTAAATTGTCGGTTGTTCATAACCAAGTTTCGTTAATTTCCGTAATATGTATATATATATAAGAAAAATTAAGGCAGACACGTTATTTCATGGTAAATCGGAAATATGGCCTATTTCAGGCAAACCATCATCATCTTCCGTCTTTATCGTACAAAGGATTTTACATGATTCGGGTAAAATCCTTTGTACAATAAAGACGGAAGCTGATGATGGTTTGCCTGAAATAGGCCATATTTCCGATTTACCATGAAATAACGTGTCTGCCGTAATTTTTCTTATATTTGCGTAATATGTATTTATATGCATATATAATTAGAGCTCTCTTGGAGAGTTATCCTACTACTGTATGTACAGGATACTTCTTTGGATTCTTCTATACCCACACCACATGCTGATATATATATATGTGTGTGTGTGTGTCTCTCTCTCTGTGTGTGTGTGTGTGTGTGTGTGTGTGTGTGTGTGTGTGTGTGTGTGTGTGTATGTACATACAATGCCTATGCATGAATAACTGACTGAACTTAACTGACTGACTGAAAATTAGAGCATGGCAGGGGAAGTCAGATTCTTTTTACTGGAGCGGTACAATGAACCAGCCATCTTTCGGCATCTTTAGCAAAAGATAAGTGCCTCTGAGGTCTGAGCTGAGCTTGAGTCTCTTTATAGACGATCAAGGCAAAAGACCTCCTTGAAAGGACACCCATCCATTCATCATCACAGACAAAAGTTCAGGTAGCCAGGTCTTTCGTGTTCATGTTTAAGGATAAACGAAAAGCCTGTAGCTGGGATGTGTCACACATAACTAAAAAAAAAAAAAAAAATGCATGAAACCTTGAGAAATCTTAACGACAATTGAGTTAATCAACTAGAATTGATGAAGTAAAGAATATGAAAAATATGTTTTATATTAAAAAAATATGCGTTTTTTTTTCTTTTGGGCTTATTTACAATTGAAAAGTTATGTTGACCTTTGTACGTATGATAAAACCTGATAACAGTTAACGCAAGTAATTACCAGTATTTAATAACATTTAATCATGACTTTATTTGAAACACAGACATATTGCTGATATAAATAATAGTGTGTTCGGATAGTGATTATATATTTCAATACTATGAGTTACGAGTTTACCAACCAAGGTAAATTCGTGGGTGAGTGATACGAAACTGCATCTAAATTCCCTTACCATCTTTTCCGAGGGTGCTTTGTTTCTATTGCGTTTCCGAGATTAAATGCGAAAACTCGCAAAAGGAAATTTGGGTTCCTTAGGAACGTCATAATTTTACACAACGTTCCATCATATGTAGTTGTCTTTTAATCAGGAATGCCAGTCATTCATTGTATTTTTACAAGGGATAAAAATAAGTTTTGCATGTCAATTCAAAACAATTGCAACGACTGTAACAACCGAAACCTTTGACTTCTGACTGGTAGAATATGTAAGGAGTCGTCTATAACGAGCACATAGTATATGGAACGATCGTCAATGCAGGTGTTTATTGCTATCAAACGTAGTTACACCCTTATGCACACTAATCAAAACAGCCCATTGCTAAATCCGCTGCTATTAAAGTCGGTTCTCTGTACAGAGCCCGGAAGTTTTTCTCATCTGAATCTATCCTGCACATTTATAAATCTACCATCCGCCCGTGTATTGAATACTGCTCCCACATCTGGTCAGATGCCACTGCTATAGTTTCCTTTCATTCACCAGACGGTCAGTTCTAGACCCAATGGAGTTACAGGGTGTAATCGAGTTCTATTTTTACTTCAGATTAGGTCATTTGCAGTGGTGTTCAGTAATACTGATCTATGTTCGGGGTGTATGATGAAATCTGTTTGGCCTTGAAAAATATTGTTTCATCCATGTTTGCATCAGATTTTGGCTTTGTCTCGCCTGTCGATTAGTTGTTATACGGCTATTGTCTGTGATAGACGTTACTCCAAGGAAGCGAACGAAAATGGTAACACTGCAAGAACACACTGGCAAGCCTTATAGAGAAATCGCGGATATTGTTGGTCTCAGCCTTTGAACTGTCTGTCGTTTCATCAAAGCGAAGAAACAAACTAGATCCATCAGTGCAAAACGTAAAGGACAATGTGGTCGGAAGAAAATAACGCCAAGAGATGACCTATAGGAGATCAGGGAAAGTGTGAAAGATTCTCAGAAGACCTTATTCGTTTTGTTTAAATTAATTTTTACGAGGGTGAATGTTAACAAAGCATTATATCCGGAAGTTTACTTTTAGATAAAAGGAAAAAAAGATCTTCAGCTTTAAAAATGCAAATCCTACAAAAATAAGACCATTCGGATAGGTAGTTATTCTACGTCTTCCATACTCACCAGATTCACTAACAGATTCCCATTTGATTTTGATATTGTGAAATAAATACAAATAAGAGTAGTCAAAGACCGTAAACCTCCGCCAAGGGAATACCGATATCCTCTCAGCTATTAGCAAGAGATGATTATTAAAATGCATATAATTTTCAATGACCGCTCTCAAGAGTGTAAAAAAAAAAAAAATGGAAAATAAAAAAAATTAAGTTAAATTAGGTTGCAAAAATTGTAGAAGAGGTTGTTTTTACTTTTTAATATCCTAAATATGTATTTTGACCCATTTTTGTGCATTTTATCTTTATTTACCTTTGGATAATCGACCGAATACAACGGAGAATCTGTAATGTGATCGACTTGGCAGCTAGGATACAGTCGCTTTCTCACCGATACAGTGTGACTTCCCTGTATCTTTTCTACAAATACTTTCACGGCTTCGGCTCCGATGAACTTAGCTCACTCGTACCCCCTATATACGAATTTCCTCGAGCCACAAGATTAGCAACTAGGTCCCACCCTTTTACTGTGAAACCAACAAATTGTAAACGCAAATTCTACTCCAGCAGCTTCTTTTCTCGAACTTCCCGCCTGTGGAATTCTCTTTTCTGACAGTTATAATTTGCAAGAATTTAAATGTAATGTCAATAGTCATCTCCTGTCACACTAACTTACATCCTCTCTCTCATGCTTTTCTACATCTACTCCACTCTCATGAGTACTCGCTTCCCTCTCCTACTCTTTTTCCTGACACCCCCTTCAACCTCTCACTCTTCATAACATTCCTCCTATGTAACTCCCTGCACAACAGTGGCAGTAAAATGCCTTGCTTGGAGTGACACGATTAAAAAAAAATAATAATATTATTTTCGTGGAAAAATAGTGCGTTCTGAAAATGTAATGACGTAAAGCAATTTAGGGGAGGCCTTTTTGTATTTGCATATATGTAGTAAATAAACGGAAAATAACCCAGAAACTTTACCTCGTATCGGATCGAACCTAAAACCTAATCAGTTCGTGCCAGTCATGGGCCCAATTTTCCCTTAAAGTTTGATCTGAAAGCATCCAGCGAGTTTTAAGACATCTTCACCACGAACAGAGACTAACAAACAAGGAAAGAAACAGACAAACGCGACAAAATACAATACACCCGCCTTATGCAGATATAATAATAATAATAATAATAATAATAATAATAATAATAATAATATTAGTCGAAATATAAATTTGGAGAAGGCAGAATTGACTATGCAAAGTAAAATTATACGCTAAGTTGGGGATAAAATTAACCTCCAAGGGGAACAACATTCGTATATGAACCCCTGCCATTAAATTTGCTAAAACGTCTTATATTCTATCTAATACAATGTGCGTACATACATAAATGCAAACACACACACACACACACACACACACACACACACACACACACATATATATATATATATATAGTCAAATATGTCGTATGATCATTTTTGAGAAGTAAATTCGCTTCGTAACCGACCGTTTATTATGGGGTTTACTTCGCAGAAATAATCATACGATATGTGATTTTCGAAGTTTTATTTTTAAAAAATATACATATTTGGCTTTGCAAATAGATAATTCTTTTTACAATGAGCGCTCTGGCTTGACAATTTTAATGTTAATATTAATAAGAATAATATCATTAGAATCTTCTTTGGGATTTTACCCACATGCCATTCTCTGCTTGCACACACACACACACACACACACACACACACATATATATATATATATAGGGTGTCTCCCCAAAATTGACAATTAAAAATGCGAATATCTGAATAACTGCTTCTCACAAGTTTTTTTTAAAAATCATTTCACCCCAAGCAAGGCAGAAATGCCACTGATGTGCAGGAGGCTACATAACTGTAAAAAGATTAATTAGAAAAGAGTGAGGAGTACAAACTGGTTAGAAAGGAGCAATATAAAGCTGAGAAAGCAGGTGCGATGACAGATACATAGGTGGAGAGAAAGGGAAGGTTATACGGGGGTGGAGAGAGAGCTAGAGTCCAGTGGTTAGTAGATGAGTATTGACTTTGCATTTAAATTTCTGGAGGTTGTAGCCGTCAAGAAAGCAAGAATACGGGAGCGTGTTCCACAGGCGGGAAGTGCGAGAGAAGAAGCTGCAGGAGTAGAATTGTCTGCATTTGGCTAACTTGACTGTGAATGGGTGGGACCTAGTTGCCAGTCTGGTTGCACGAGTAAACACCTGCTGAGGAGTAAACGAAATTAAATAGGCTCCATGTTTAACAGTAAGAGATTTGTTTATCAAAATTCGAACAAGATATTCTAAGAAATGTAGATTCTGTAACTGATTTCTCAAAGCTTTACAAATGTTCAATATGTGCACAAGAAGTGACACGACACACGTCAAGTCGGCAGTCCACCAACTGCGAAACACGCCGTAGCAAGTCTTGTGTAACATTCTTTAGCGCCTCAGTGATTCTCTGCTCAGGTTCCTCTAGGCTTGCAGGAAGAGGGAATATAGAGACGTTTCTTTTTGCATAGCCGCATAGGAAAAAAAATGACAATGTGAATGTAGTGGTTATTTGAAAAGCACATTGTCAATATCACTGCCATGACCGGTCCATCTTTCTGGTGGATTCGCGCTGAGATAAGCCAACTTTTACACATTTTGTTAAATGTGAGATCGTTTGGGCGAGAATTAGCTATGTTATTAAATTTTGTAAAAATTGATGTCAATATTTTGCACACACACACACACACACACACACACACACACACACACACATATATATATATATATATATATATATTTATTTATCTGTAAATTCAGCTAAAACCTTAGTGGGGAATTAGCCATTTTCAGGATGTCATTTTAAGGCATGCATTCTTTGACCTCTTATAAACAGAGAATGAGGAAAAACTCTAAGCCCAGCGGTTTGTTTATGTAAAGGAAGGGGTTGGGATGTATTGGTTTTCATTGGGTTGGGCTGGGAGAAGGAGTTGGTAGTAATTCTTCCTTGGTAGTGGGAGGTATGTGGCCTGACTCCATGGTTAGCACTGGTAGGTAGTGGAGAGGTAACTGCTTGGTCATTTTTTTAAAAAAATTGAAATTTTTTATCAGGACTAATTGTGGGAATAGGATAATTATTATAATTTATACTTATATAACCTACTAAGTGACTCATAACTCATTAAGGGGTCGCTTCTTTTGTAACTGGTATCGTGGTGGTGGTGGCGGCACGGTTCCACTTGAGATAGTTGGGGTTTGTCTGTTCACCAACATTCGCTTCTCTGCCACATTCTGTTTTTCATCTCAAAGGAAGAGAAAATCGCTGATGAAGTCAACTGAAGCGAAGACTGGTGCGACAGCTGGGAGCTAGACGAAAAAAGAATGCTTTGGAATAAAGAATTAACTCAAGTTTAAAAAAATATGACAACGATTTGGTTTATATTTTATTTGCTGTATTTACCGGTTTTAAGCTTTTAATCAATTTGCAATCAAATGTCACTGAGATTCTTCTCTTATTCTGCAGCTTGTTTTAATAATAACATAAATTTCTAATCGCCCGGTTCACACTCCACCCATGTCTATTGAACAGGTTAAGAGGCTCATCCCTTGTTCCCTGTTTAGGATGTGGTTTCCGGCTTTCTCTTTTCCGATCTTTTCACTATTACGTAGCCCCCTGCACATCAGTGGCGTTACCGCCTTGCTCGGGGTGATACGATTAAAAAAAAATGTTTTGGTTTCAGGGCCAAAACAAGTTCTTTGACAGGATGTTTCGATGAACGATGTGGATTTCGGTAGCAATAGTGCAGAAGCTCTCCATGTGTGTGTGTGTGTGTGTGTGTGTGTGTGTGTGTGTCTCTCTCTCTCTCTCTCTCTTTCTCTTTCTCTCTCCCTCTCTAGACTGCTGTCCAAATATTTACGCTTATATGGAATCTTTCGTCTGGCATGACTGGCGTTGACCAGGGTCTGGGTTTGATTGTCTTCTACTCTTAGCATCAACATTTCCCTAAAAGTATAATTTCTCAAAATATATTTACTCGGGTGGGTTTTCAAATTTGGTGTAGTTCAGCCCCATTTTGAGAGTGATCTGAAGAATCAGGCCGCCTTTTTAACACCGCTCCATATAAGCGGTGCTAATCTCTCCCTTTCTTCTCTCATTTTCTTAACATCTCAACCACAGGTGACGTAGATAAAAACTAAAAGGGATTCTCAGTCATTATTCTTTCTTTATCTGTTTGCGAACTGTTTCCTGGCTACTCAAAAATTATCATCGGTGGGAAACAAAATGATTACCAATCTCAAAAGTTTATCAACAAGAAACAGACAGGTTTTGTTTGTCCACGGTCATTCTAAAATACTAATATTTCTCTTTATCACTTGTTTCCGAAGGAATACAAAATGAATGCTGGCTATAAAATTTTTGTGAACGAATGTCACAGAAATTATAATGAACAAATTCGTCAGACTCTCTTCTATCTCCGTAACGTACTTTTCTTCTGCGTGGCTGATTCAAAACAAAAAGTTTTTCTTCCTGGTCCTTTTGTCCAGAGAAATCATAAATGTTATTTCGGTAACCATCCCGTTTGCTTTATTCATAACATATATTTTATTCTATTTTGATATCTTCGAGACGTTAATAGCCTCTTTCTTATCAACGGGAAGTGAGAGGGACGGGTAGTCTTGGGTTTTCTCAGTCTTAATGAATTCCGTGTCTAGTTAACTTTCGGCTCGATTCTCATTGAAACTATTCTAAAACATGATTTTACAATGCATTTATTTTGTAATTTCTTTCTGAACTTTTCACTCTTTCTGCGATTTCAACAATTATTCACTTAGTAGACGTTTCCTTTTTCTTTGATCAATAACCAACGATATATATATATATATATATATATATATATGTAAAATCTTTAATTGGGGGAACGCATTATCCCTTACAACTTAGTTCATTAGTTTCTTTTTTTTTTTCATAGTTTATTTCCCTATTCAGGTTTTCTTTCGGGGCGAATTTTAATTTTTCTCTATCGAATTTTAATTTATCTTTGATAGGTGCCGATTCCATTGACAATTTGTTTATTAAACCACATTCGGCTAAATTTGATCTGCTTTGCTAAGTAACACTAACTGGCTTCCTTGTCTCGCCTTCATACTTAGTTTGATTTCCATCTCGCTACGCCTCATGTTGTGGTTGAGAAACCACACAAAATAATAAATAACAAAAACAGATATGGAGATAGAACATGTAAGTTATATTGAACAAGATATACAAACTGGAACACGGGTTAGTCAATTCAGGAATACTATTAGTAGAAATAATTATATAGTCTTGAAGTGAAGTAGTATGTCCGGGTAATGAGTCTATATCCAACAACTCCAACTAACTCTGCACCAACTTACTGACTAACTAAGCTTTACAACCCCGTTCTCTGTATAGGCAGGATTATATGTACGCATCAGGCAAGTCCATTCTTGTATACACAATAGGGGCGATTACACAAACATCTAGTCAGCCCCAATTGTGTGGGGATCATCAATACGTTTCTCAGCGTGGCTGACCAGTTTATTATGGTCTCAGATTTATCTTACCAAACTGAGTTCGTCTCTCCTATTGTATTTAACGTATCTTTAAACTACTCAGAATTAACCTTGTCCACAGGCTTTCATAACTCTTGCATTTTCGTTAATCACACCTCTTGGAATTTCTTTAGAATAGGTTCCCATAATTCCACTTAATTGCTCAGATTTGTTTGAAACAATTACAGAATAATGATCACTTTGGCGTTTTATTTAATGCTATGTTTGTAAGTTTATTTACTATAGAAACCTATAACTCTGACTAATTGCCCAACATTTTCAGTAATAGAAAATATTGTTGAACGAAATGATGAAATTCTTGGAATTCAGTCGTCCGAGTCTCTGACACATTGGCTACCTCTTCTCTCAATGTTTGCATACTATCCATAAACCAGTTTATATTTACTTATTAACATTTATTTTCTTTAGACTATTTTTATCCGAATACTCATAAAATTTTCTAAGTTACAGTTACTACAGTTTTTTGATCACATCTGAGAATGTAGTCTCCAGAAGGACCGTCAGCGCCACACATGAACGGGGGCCCTTTTATACACATGACAGCATATGCGTCGAAACCTCATCCTTCTCGTGTATAACCTGCCTATCTATCGTCCACTGGCTCCTGTTTTTTTCATTATTTTGGCTTGGAACTTTTCCAACTATCTACCTCAGATAGTTTTAGATCATTAGCGTGAGCTCTCTATCTGACATCTGATCCAAAATCACAACGACACTGTTCCTGTCTGTTCTACTATTCTGTAATAAGGTTCCCACCTCTGATCTAATTTACATGTCACCTTAATCTACCAGAATCTTTGCACTACAGCATTCTCTCTCAAATACACTTTTTGGTATTACAGTCTCTAGTATTTTCTCTTATTTCTTTTTCACGGGAATGTGATAAAAGTATTTCACTGATCACCCTCTTCTATATTTTCAGTAGTACTAATATGTGTCTCATTAGCATATTTAATTATCGATATGATCTTGGACAATTTTCTTTTTCTATATGCACTATGGATGTGCGTCGCGGTACAGCGGACATCAGCTCAAATCGGAGAACCGAGTTCGAATCCCTGTTAAGTTCATTGCATCCACTAACGCGCAAATACTTTTGGGGAAGGATTTAATCCGTCTCTTCTTCCTCCAGCTATAGGTTAAGTAGCAGGACAGACTGGGTTTTATAGCCTTGATTGTCTACCGCAGAAAGTAATGGCAAACTATTGCTAGAAAGCCTTCTGCTCAGTCAGTCATATCTCTTTTGAGACATGATCGCCCAAGCGTGTATCACGTATGGCACTTAACTGATATGCACTGTAAATCGCCTCCATGACTTTTTCTCACCTCAGCCCGTGGCTGAGTCATCAACGCCAGACAATCCACTTTACAAGTAATAAGCCACTATTAGCAAAGTATAGCTCATATTTAATGCAAAATATATAAAATATATGTTCATGTGATCTTCCTTAATTACCAATCCTTTCGCATGAGACGCTACAGATCAGTGGTATAGGGTGACCCCCCCCCCCCCAAAAAAAAAACTGGAATGTTTGAAGTGTGTATTAGCAGACATGAGCAAGTGGCATCACTGCGAAACAGTAACCTCACGAATTCAATACTCTGCCATTTCAGTAACCATGAATCAAGATGAATTTCTAAGCAAGTTATGGATGTCAGATGTCAGATGTCGCAGGTTACATGAATAAGCAGAACTACCGTTACAGGGCAGACACAAATCCTAATGAAGTTCATGCTAGTAAGGTGACAGTATGGTTTAATGTTTCATTACATGGGGTCATCGGACCTTATTTTTTGAAAATGAAGAGGGGATCTCAGTCACTGTCACTGTGAATCATTGCGTGGAGACACCTGTAGATGCCACAAATCCAAATGAAGTTCATGCTAGTAAGGTGACAGTATGGTGTGATGTTTCATTACATGGGGTCATCGGACCTTATTTTTTGAAAATGAAGAGGGGATCTCAGTCACTGTCACTGTGAATCATTGCGTGGAGACACCTGTAGATGCCACAAATCCAAATGAAGTTCATGCTAGTAAGGTGACAGTATGGTGTGATGTTTCATTACATGGGGTCATCGGACCTTATTTTTTGAAAATGAAGAGGGGATCTCAGTCACTGTCACTGTGAATCATTGCGTGGAGACACCTGTAGACGCCATCTACAGGACGTAATTTTTAAAAATGAAAATTTCATCATTGTTTCTTAAATGGCATGTTTTAAGGTTTCAATTACTTTGAATAAAATATTTTTCTTCGTTCACTCTTGATTTTATTGAATTGCTAAAAAGTTTCCGTTTTTTTGGAGGTCAACCTGTACTTCCAGCAATTTGTTATTACCAATTTGTTATTACCAATTTGTTATTACCAATTTTTTACATCATTTAGAACTAATATTTTCACTTCATCTTAACGAATCTCCAATAGTCGTTTACTACCATTTCTTTTTCTCGTTTCTCAAAAACAACCTCACATCGTGGCGACATTACAGGCAAATATTGCATTATCTCGACATACTATAGGCACCGACCAAATTGGGAGCCCAGAGTTCCCTGTCGATATTCAGCCTTTACCCAGTAACGGGGGATCCACGACTATCCAAAAACGATTTTACCAGTGACATTAAAATTCAGACTTATCCAACAATCAATCAACAAAAAAACACAGACTTTCCCCTCATAGAAATTCTTAAAATCCCAAATGACTAAGAATTAAGGTTTTTGATTTGTTTATTTTTACTTTGAACTGAACCAAGCCTTTTTATTTATGATTAACAGTACAAATCAATAAAGAATTTTAAATGATTTAATACCCTATAAATTACTCTAACTACAATTAACATTTCGACGAAACAGTTCCTGTAAAAACTCAGTGTTCATCTAAAAATTTATTTTTCTTTCTAAGACAATAGTGACCATCATGCTTACTTTTGATTGTTTGTTACATTTTTAACCCGAGGTAATTCTTTTTGTGTGTTATCCCCAGCTGTGGGACCAGTCTTCACTACGGTTTGCTTCGTCTGTGATTTTTATCTCTCTGAGATTTAAAAAAAAACAAAAAAAAACATACACACACACACACGCACACACACATACACAACGTGGGAGAAGAGTGAATGGTCGTGAACAGACACAAACGTCAGCTAAGTCGAGTGAAACTGTTCCACAATCACATTATTGTTTTGTTGACGAGGATCGACTCGTCAGGTGACATTATTACCACTGGCCAGCAACGAGGTCGGTGTTAAAAAATTGGCTAGCCACGTGTGGAAACTGAAATTAAAACATGGAAAAGATCCAGACATAACGTGGAGTATAGTGAAAACAGCCAAGCCTTACAACGATAGCAAAATGTGTAGATTGTGCCAGGAACAAAAATTAGTTATGTTATTCCCAAACAAAAATAAATTACTGTATGAAAAAACATAAATTATGACCAAGTGTAACCATATCAAAAAATACCTATTAATCATAATTATATAACCATGCGGGTGTCCCTCAAGGCTCTATCCTAGGTTCTACTCTCGTTCTGATCTACATTAATGATCTCCCCGATACCATAATATCCCAAGTAGGTATGTACGCCGATGACACCACAGTTTACTCTCGCCTCGATCAAATATCTGGTGTGGACGACAAAGCTAACCTTGCAGCCGAGCTTGGAAAGGACCTTCAATCCGTAGTGGACTGGAGTAAGAAATGGCTCGTAAAAATTAATGCTTCTAAAACGAAGCTACTATCAATTAACCATCATAGACAACCGCACCTACCTCCCATTAGCATGGACTAGGCTTGCCTCCCAGAGATTAAAACACTGCAACTCCTTGGTCTCACACTTTCAGCGGACCTCAAGTAGAATGACTATATCGAATCCATTGCTAAATCCGCTGCTATGAAAGTCAGTTCTCTGTGCAGTGCCCGGGGGTTTTTTCCGTCTGAATCTATCCTGCACATTTATAAATCTACCATCCGGCCGTGCATTGAATACTGTTGCCACATCTGGTCGGGTGCCTCTGCTATTCTCCTTGGGCTTCTCGACAAGGTACAGCGGAGGGTCTGTAATGTGATCGATACTGACTTGGCAGACCGCCTGCAGTCTCTCTCTCACCGGCGCGACGTGACTTCCCTGTGTCTCTTCTATAAATACTTCCATGGTTTCTGCTCCGATGAACTTAGATCACTGGTGCCCCCTAGGTTCGAATTTGCACGAGATACTAGATTAGCAACTAGATCCCACCCTTTTACAGTGAAAACGATAAAATGCAACCGCAACTTCTACTTCATCAGTTTCTTTTCTCGTACTTCCCGACTGTGGAATTCCCTTCCACATGACTGCATCCCCGACGACTACAATCTCCAGGAGTTTAAATGTAAGGTCAATAGATACCTCCTAACACAATAACTCATTTCCATTCTTTCAAACACTCTTCCCATCCTCCCAACTATCTATCACCCCCCCCCCATTCTGACATTTCCTATATCTAACCACTCTTTCTATTTACCTTCCCCTATGTAGCCCCAAGCGCAATAGTGGCAGTGGAATGCCTTGCTTGGGGTGAAATGATTAAAAAAAATGAATTATTGGAAATTCTTAAAAAAAAACTTTTTCGTATCGTCGAGACGAAGCATCACGCTAAAATGTGTATAATCATGAAAGAGACTTTTTTTTCTGCTATAAAGGTATTCCTTAACTTGAAAAGAATAATGTTAAAAGTAAGAAATAAACTTTGTCTACGCAGATATTATTGATCGATTGATTTGTTTTCTATTTATAAACATTTTGCAGGTTATTTAAAAGTAAAAATAATATTTCTAGATTGCAAGAACATACATATTTTGGGAGCCAAATTTAATGAATGCTATGAGGAGGTAACTTGTGTTTATTAAATCTATTTTATTTTCAGTTTACGAAAACATTGGAAAAAGAGCAGAATATATATATATATATATATATATATATATATATAAATATTGTCATCCGCAGATGGTAGAAACCTAGGTTGCGTAATAACTAGTTTACAAATGAAATATATATATATATATATATATTATGCTCGCATTGCGATTGAGCTCTCAAGAGAAGAAAATTTTAAAAACAGATTACACTTCTGCGATATATGCATTACTCTTCAGAAATGAATTGAGTTCTTTCGGTGACTGGCGTATATATCCACAGCTTATATACAACACGTAAAAATTTTCCTTCTCTGATTCCATGTGCCTATAGCATAGAGCGGAGCGATTCCAACTGACACCAAATCGGTCGAGTTTCGATCCCGGCCAGAAGCAAGTGGATGTGTCTTATCACATTGATGAGCTGTGATACAGCGAAACAGGCTTGCATGTGGATGACTTATATATATATATATATATATATATATATATATATATATATATATATAAGATAAAAACAATTTTAAGGGATGTTATATTTATGGGTAAAAGTGGCCAATATAAGAGTTAATATGTAAAGCATGAAGCATGAAACAGACTGTCAACGCTTTCTGTCGATACAGTGTCCGCTTATATAACAATGAAAAACAGTACTTAAATATATTGTTGCTAATGAAAATACATAATACCAGAATTTCTAAGATTTGTTAATACTTATGTCCAACAAAATATAGAAAATTGTGAAGAGCTGTTATTGTTCACGTCCTGAACAGACGCGGCACATATGTGCACTAGTGTAACAAAATTTTCAAAACTTTCTCATAAGTACATATATTTAAACTAGCCACGTGTGGCAAAAAATGAAAAAAAGAAAAGACCTTGATGCAACATAGATCATAGCGAAAATAGCCAAACCATACAAGAGTGATAATGTAAGCAGATTGTACCGAGAGAAAAAGTTAGCTATTATGTTGTTACCCGAACGAAAAAAAAAAACAAACTAAATGGTAGATCAGAAATTATGTCCTGAGAATTATATAAACATGGAGGAAAGTTTCATATAACTTCTCCTTAATTTTGGAAATTTTTGTTTGTTTGAAAATTCCAGTCGCACGTTCGTAAAAAAATCCCTATTAGTTCTTTGGAAAACGGAAAAATCAGTTATTATAAATCCCTTGAAAATACCGAATGGTCGAAAACTGGGTTGCGGAAATAACTCATTTCCAAATGAAAAAATATTTGAAAGTTTTACAATAAAATGTATTGAATACAATTTAATACATCTGTATAATAGTCTAATTTAATGATGTTCTAAAATCAGTTAATTATATATATATATATATATATATATATATATATATATATGAATAAAGATTAAGTTGTTACAGACATATTTTTATTTTTATCTGAATTTTCACAAGCGCACACACACATACACCCCATATATATATATATATATATATATATATATATATGTGTGTGTGTGTGTCTGTGTGTGTGTGTGTGTGTGTGTGCTATTCAGCCATTACTTTTTCTGTAGTAATATAAAATATAAAAGGTTGTTATATTTACTATCAACCTGGTCAGGAACTACATGCACACACACACACACACACACACACACACACACATTTGAGTATAGATTTTGATTTTACAAGCCTACTTTTATTTGAATCTAAATTTTTACACAACCATCGATATGCAAAGACATATTTTATTTTTATATATATATATATATATATATATATATATATATATATATATATATGTGTGTGTGTGTGTGTGTGTGTGTGTGTGTGTGCTTGTGTGTGAGTGTGTGTGTATGTATGTATATATGCATGTATGTATGTATGGATGTATGTATGTTGTATGTGAAAGAGTTGGTCAGTGTTTATTTGCCAATGTTTTATCTAAGCATTACTCTGCCAGTAGTAATATAAGATATAAACGGCTGTTCTATCTATTGTTATCCTTGTCAATAGTCACACAAAATATGTGATCTCTTTTGTGCAAAAGAATGGAAGAAAAAAATGTCTGATGGTGGTCCTTGTACCCCAATTTAGTCCAATCGGCTCGCAGAGTTACAGAACACTCATGTGCACAAAGGCATCGCGATTGATCAAACGACGGGCCGGGCTAACAAACCACGCAAAGATGGCGTCCTTTTATGGCCAAATATGGCAGAGAGAGAGAGAGAGAGAGAGAGAGAGAGAGAGAGAGAGAGAGAGAGACCGATAGTGAATGATAGAGAGAAAGAGAGAGAGAGAGGAAGTGAGGCCGAGAGAGAGAGAGAGAGAGTAAACCCGAGAGCGTAAGAGAAAGAGAGAGAGAGTGAGATAGCGAGCGATAGAGGGAGAGATTATAGCGAGCGATAGAGAGAGAGAGGGGGGAGAGCGAGGAGAGAAGAGAAGAGTAAGAAATGCAGCAGCAGATATAAATCATGTGCACTTGTTCAATGGTTGATGCGCAAAGGCGAATGTGACGGGCGGGCAGTAACAGAAGATAACATTTTTGGTTCAACTATGAAATATAGGTAGAAACACTGACATTAATACACACGGAAGCTTCCCAGCCATTATATATATATATATATATATATATATATGAGTTTTGAAATCCGACAAGATTAATAGAATGAGTAAAGTACAGGTAGGAATAGTCTCTTTAATCTAACATGTTTTTTTTTTGTTTAATCATATCACCCCTAGCAAGGCGGTAACGCCACTGATGTGCAGGGGGCTACGTAAGAGTGACAAGATTGGAAAAGAGAAAACCAGAAACCACATCCTAAGCAGGGAACAAGGGATGAGCCTCTTCACCTGTTCAATAGACGTGGATGGAGTGTGAACCGGGCGATAGTTTAGTCTATCTACTCCAATTGAGAAAACAAAAGAAAAGAGTGAAAAGATTGGAAAAGAGAAAGCCGGAAACCACATCCTAAACAGGGAACAAGTGATGAGCCTCTTCACCTGTTCAATAGCTGTGGGTGGAGTGTGAACCGGGCGATAGTTTAGTCTCTCTACTCCAATTGAAAAAGAAAAGAGTGAAAAGATTGGAAAAGAGAAAGCCGGAGACCACATCCTAAACAGGGAACAAGGGATGATCCTCTTCACCTGTTCAATAGACGTGGGAGGAGTGTGAACCGGGCGATAGTGTAGTCTATCTACTCCAATTGAAAAAGAAAAGAGTGAAAAGTTTGGAAAAGAGAAAGCCGGAAACCACATCCTAAACAGGGAACAAGGGATGAGCCTCTTCACCTGTTATTATGCTTCTTCAGAGATTTGTTAATAAAACAATGATAAAAAAAATTAAAAAAATAAACTATTAAAACAAAACAAAACAAATAGACAGTATATTGATTTAGGTTTGATTCCATTGATCAGATATGTGTCATGCATAATAAAGCAATATATGACCATTTTTAAACGTAGGAAACCTACGTCTGTTGATGGGTTTGTGTGCCACGTGTAATAAAAACAGCAGACGTTTATGTTAAACAAAAATGCACATAAATGTCTTAAATGTACGCATGCGAAAATAATGCATGTGTCAAGAATATTTAAACTGCAGTCAAATTTTGAAATTATGAGTATGAGTAGAATCATGAAAATACAATTTTGAACGGAAATGTCAATCTTTTTGTCATTCACACACATATTAATGTTGCCGAAATATAAACAGATATTTATACATTAAACCATTCATGACAGATATTTCTACACACTTGCATTTAACATAAACATCTATTTCTTTTATAACACGTGGCACACGCACATATAAACAGGCATGGGTTTCCTACATTTAAAATAATCATCAATTGCTTTATTACATGTGACATGTATTTGATCAATGGAATCAAACCTCAACCAACATACTGTCTCTTTGATATTTAAAAAAATTGAAAAAAATTATCATTGTCTTATTAACAAATTTCTGAAGAAGCTTAATAAAGTGAAACATGTTAGATTAAAAACACTTTTCCGACCAGTTCTTTACTAATTATATATATATATATACTATAGTCATCCGCAGACAGATCTGTTTCGCTGTATTACAGCTCATCAGTACGGTTTAGACTTCGGTCGTTTATATATATATATATATATATATATATATATATATATATTTAGTGCATTGAGGCAGCAAATAATTTTCTAAACATATACTGTTAAATATAAGAGACAATGAATGTCTATTACGTTTAATCATGAGTTTAATCAAATTATATATATATATATATATATATATATATAGTTGTTTATTTAATGACAAATAATTTTCTAAATATATATACTATAAGAGACAATGAATGTCGATTATGTTTAATCATGAGTTTAATCAAATTATATATATATATATATATATATATATATATATATATATATATATATAAATTAAATATATTTAAATCTTATCTTTCAAAAATACCATTTCCACGGTATTGTTTTCCTCGGATTCGTTTCTCGTGGACATATAATTACATATATCAATTTTAATAGATAACATCAAAACATGAAAACTCTAAAAGATATTATAGTATAAAAGTAATAGCAAGTATTAAATAAAATATGTATATCTGTAGGAGATCATATGTTAAATTGTGTGTGTCAAAAGGTTTAGGCAATACTAGCACACACACACTCACACACACACACACACACACACACACACACACACACACATAGAACACTTTTTTTATTAACACCGGAATAATAATACTATATCTATGTACACGCTTCTCATATGTATATTTATTAATTTGCGTCACTATATCTATATCTATCTATCTATCTATATATATATATATATAATAAATTTATTTTTAAATTTATTTTTACACTCGTCTCGAAAAACCCACCGAGAATAAACGCGGAGGGGAAAAATGAACAAAAAAAGAAACGAATTATACAATAGCAGAGTGTAATAAATAAGTGTAAATCTAACCCTAACCCAACGTACCTACCGAGGTTTTACCTAACGGTTCGTCAGGGTAAGTCGGCTCCTCTATATTTAATTTCTGATAACTTTAAACAGGAGATTCATAAATGTATTTGCACACTGCGAAACCTATCCAAGTGCCAACTGCGGCATGCGTAAAGTAAGGCTAAATCCCCGGAGACTGAAGATGTCCACTGCAGCACTCAGACTGCAATACAACGAACTTGTGAACGACCTCAACTTACAGAAAAAATATAAGGACAGTGTGAAAAAGTAACATGAGGGACAAATCGGAAACGGACATTCGAAATATGACACACTAAAGGAAGCGTTAGTGTCGTCAGCAAACGACATCATTCAAAAGGTAAACTGACGTAAAAGAAAAAAAATGAGTGTGTCAAAGATGAGATATCCTACATGATGCGAAAGAGACAGAAAACAATGCCAAGATAGGGAACGGAATATAGGAAGCTACACAAGGAAATAAGAAGCAAATGCAGACAAAGTAGGAATGGCTCAACAAGAAATGTGCAGAAGTAGAAAGATTGAGCATGAATAATAAAGGAGGTATGCATAAGAAAATTAGAGAACTAACAAGGCAAATGACATGCTCATCAGCAGTATGTATGGGTTCAAACATGCCCTCAGAGGACTTCGGACTCTCTTGCAACTCATCTGCACAGTCTCCTTGTTTAATTTGGTGAATGCTACCATATTCTTTGTCTTCAGTTCATCTTTGGTGTTACAAAGAGTTTTGTTGGTCTCTCGCTCAAATGCACCTCACATATAATAATCAAGGGGATTCCGTCTGGGGAGTTAGGTGGACAGAAGTATGGAGGGATGTGGTTGCAGAAATTGTCTGATAGCAATAACTGGGTTCTCCTGTTTGTGTGGCATGGTGCAGTGTCCTGTTGCCAGACATAGGGTCTTCCAGCAGCCAGCCTATCGACTCAGGGCAGCACTAACTCTTCAAGACATTTGATATAGGCCTCCATATTGAGACTGAGGACCTTTGGGAAGATGAATAGAGGCATAACGTCGCCATCATTAGTAATCGCTAAAAAAGTTTCGTAGTCACCATTAGACGAATCTTTCCGAATCCTATGTACTGTCCTCAGACTGACACCCAAACCCTGAAATATTTGTAATGGAGCTTCCGGCACGAATGCCAAGCAGTACAGCTATATGTCGTTTAATTAGAATCAAGAATGGGACGCTCATATTAAAGAAAGGTAAAATATATCTGCGATAGAACGAGTATATCGGTGATTTATTTCACGACAAGAGAGAGCAACCGGCAATACTCAGAAATACCGACGAACCAGAAATACTAAAAACCGAAGTGGAAGCTGCACTGGCCAAATTGAACAGAAACAGAGCAGCAGGGACAGAAAATATTTTAATAGAGATGCTGACAGACTTAGACGATTTCGACGTAAACAAAAATACAGAAATAATGCATGAAATCTATAATAGCGGCGATATTCCGGACGACCTAAGCAGACTGATTTTCATAGAACTGCCTAAGAAGCCAGGTGCAAATGAATGTGAACACCCAACAATCAGCCTAATGAGTCACATAACAAGACTCATCATCCAAATTCTGATGAATAGAGCGCGCAGTCGAATCAGGCCAGAGATAGGAAAAGAACAATGCGATTTCGTCAAGGGCGCTGGAACAGGGAACGCAATATTTATGCTAAGAATGTTATCAGAAAGGTCGGTACAAATGCAGAAGGACATGTATTCGTGTTTCATAGACTACGCAAAAGACGCCACAAAGACTTGATAGGAATACTGGGCAACTTTGACATATTCGGGAAGGGCATTAGAGTGATCACAGACCTATACTGGCAGCAAACCGCCTGCGTACGAATAGGACACGAATTCAGCAGATATACAAAAATGGAAATAGGTATAAGACAAGGATGTGTTTTCTCACCGGATGTATTCAACCTATAGACCGAGTCAATTCTGAGGGAATTAGAAGCAATGACAGGATTTGTCATCGGCAGTCACAATCTGAACAATAAGATACGCACATGACACAGCGCTGATAGCAGACACGCAAAGGAAATTACAAGACCTCCTACAGAAGGTAGATTAAGAAAGCTATAAGAAAGGACTAAACATAAACTATAAGAATGCATTGTCACCAGTAAAGAAAGAATCCCAAAGTATCAATTACAAATCGGTTATACTGAAACTAACCAGGTACAGAAATTTAAATACCTGGGAATCGTTATAACAGAGGACAGCATGTGCGACACTGAGATCCGCTGGAGTATTCACATGGCCAAGGATGAGTCGAGAATTGAGAGGCAGGAGATGGCAGTGAATTCTGGAAACGTCCTCAAGGATGAAGGAGGGTCTCGAAGCAACAGAAATGTGGTTCTACAGAAGGATGATGTGGATACGATAAACCTGACACGTGAGCACCGACAAGATATTGGAGAGGATGCAAACGAAAAGGCACTTATACTTAGCACCATGAAGAGACAGATCAAGTTTCTGGGACACTTAATGAGAAAGAAGGGCATGGAGAATATAATCCTCACAGGACGGAATGAAGGAAGGTTAGTCAGGGGGAAAGCAGTGGGAGATATACTTGGTGGGGTTGAGCAAGTGGACGGCGTAACGGGGTTTGGGAGAGATTTCAAAAGAAGAAATGATAAGAACGACAAAGGATAGGGTAAAGGGGAAGTCCGTGACTGCCTACGTATTTGAAGGAACACGACACATAAAGAAGGACAACTTATAATGTATATATATAATTAATGTGCAGAGGTTTTCCACTGAACTGAACAGTTTTGCGATTCAAGCATCGAAGTCAGCTTGATTGAAACAACTTCGGTCATGCTGGCTTCGAATTTTCGTGAAGGCATTATTATGGCGTCTTCACGCTTCAGTGATTTTATTCGTACTGTAGACCTCTCGACATTAATCCTATTAACGCTTTATGTTCATATCGATAACTATATGACAAAACCCTGCTCGTCAAATATGCTACCACATCAGTAAACTACTGATAAATCAGCAATTTTGGCACTAAGCACCATTATAATTCAATACTAATATAATATATTCACAGTGGTTACAGGGACGTTAGGATAAAGACATTCACCATGAAAGCAATGTTTTATGTCAACGTAAGATAATATCATCTTTGATGGTGGATGTCTTTATGTTAACGTCCATGTAACCTCTCTGAAGATGGCTAATGTGAGCCGAAAGCTTAGAACCAGTGTAATAAAAAAAATATCCTAATGTTGGACAATTTTTTCTTTAATTTCACCTAAAATTAAAGCCAAAATACTATGTTTAGACCGGCTCATGATTAAACATAATAAACATTCATAGTCTGTAATATTTAACAATAAATGTTTAGACAATTATCTGCTAGGATATACGTAAGATTTAAATTAAATTAGACCAGTACACAGTTCTGTTAGAATTATATATATATATATATGTCAATTCGGTCGGGTTTCAATCGTAGCTAGAAGCAATCGGATGTCTAACCGTTCTGATGGGCTTTGATACAGCGAAACAAATCTATATGCGGATGACTATTTACGCTTTCACACACTGATTGAGCACTCTGGAAGAATGGTAGGCTTTGACAGAACAGTAGCTACTCAAGCATCTACGCATCGTTCATTCAGTAATGAACTTGAACACTATCAGCTACTGGCGTCTGTTTACATTGTATATAACACGCTAAAAGTTCGCTTTCCTCTAACTCTATAGCTCAGAGTTAGAATCACCGACTGATGTCAGTTCGGTTGGTCTTCAAGCCTGGTTGGAAGCAATCGGATGTCTAACCATACTGAATTGTTGTGATACAGTGAAACAGATCTATCTGCGGATGACTCTCTCTCTCTCTCTCTCTCTCTCTATATATATATATATATATATATATATATATATATTTAGTGTATCGAGGCAGCAAATAATTTTCTAAATATATACTGTTAAATATAAGAGACAATGAATGTCTATTATGTTTAATCATGAGCCGTTCTAAACGTTGTATTTTGGCTTTAATTTCTGTTGAAAATAAAGACAAAAATTCTCCAACATTTGGATGATGTTTTATTAATTTGGTTATAAATTATTAAATTTTAAATCTAAATTTAAATATATAATTATAAATAATTATATATATATATATATATATATATATATATATATATATAATTATTTATAATTATATATTTAAACATGCATCAAACACACATTATTGTATTTCCAAGACTGATGTCCCTTAAATATTCGGACAATAACACAGAGAAAAATACCCACTGGAGAAAGATACATACATACACAAACACATTATCAACCAAATCCCGTATTGACCAATTAGAATTATACTATACAAAGACGCACGAACGCTACCTGACAAGACAAATACGTGTGAAAACTAAGTAAGCATTTTAAAACAAGCACTGAAATTTTCATCAATTGATTACTGACAAGACAACCACACGTGAGACTTACAACAAAAAGACAAACCGCACAAAAATAGATGGAGTTAAATTTTCTTTTCTCCTCTTTATTTAATTTCTGATCCATCCTCGTATTTGAATGCTGAATAGCCTCCCTAAATATGAAGAGAAAACTGTAAGTAACAGAAATGTGGTTCTACAGAAGGATTCTGAGAGTTCCATGGACTGTGGCTGAGTAAGCAGCGATGAAACCTGAAAGAAAATTCCAACATAAAGGACACTCAAAATCAGAAAAATACTACTAAAATTTCTTGGAAAAATAATTAGAAGGGCGGACTTGTAAAATTAAACCCCCACAGCATAAATCAAGGTCAAGAGAGATAAGCGAAGGCAGCGGCCCACCTGAAGACCGTGTGTGAATATACGGTTTCACATGAGGGTGGCAAGTGACTTGGCAAAGATAGAAATACTGATAATAGTCACAAAGGTAAGGAAGTTGTGGAGAGCCATCATTACTCACGCCCTAAAAGCACACAGCATATTAAAGAATAAGTTCTTAGTAACGTTTGCGTTCACATCATCCCACCCAGTCCCTTCATAACTAAGTTACTTGCTGATTCATTGTCATTCTTGTTTTCAGTATGACATCTGTGTGTTAAATTCTCTAAGCTTATTTATAATACTCTCTTTTGAGTTTAAATATAAAATTACTATGTTTCGAATTCGTATTATCACAATTTTTCCTAATGACACAATAAAATATTCCTGTTTTGCTCTCTCTTTTGGACTTGTTTTATAGCGGTTGCTATGTTTTTCTTACCCACATTTACTGGTCTGGTTAATTTGGTTGATTGGTTAATTTTTAGCGTCATAAAATGTGTCTTCGGTCATGCCAATAAGACTTTGGATCTCCGTGTCGCACTTCCCATCCTTTGTGAACACTTCCCAAGATTTTGAATTTTTATACTTGTTTTATTTTAGATTCTTCAACTTGCAGTTGGCATATTGATCTCATCTTTTTGCTGATGACCATGCATTCAGTTTTCTTGAGGTTTATGCTCAATCCTTTCTTTTCACTTTCTTTTGCTACCTTCTGTAGAAGGATCTGCATTTTCTTTTCCGTGTCTGCTGTCAGCACCGTGTCATCCGCGAATCAGATATTGTTGAGATTATAGCTGCCAATGAAGAATTCTGGCAAGGCTTTTATTTATCTCACAATTGCTTTGCTGTGCAGGTTGAAAAGATCCGATGAGAAAACACATCCTTGTCTTACGCCCCTTTACAATCACAAACACGAAAAGGAGACATGATGTAACAGGTATATGGTTCGACAGAAAGATACTAAGAATTCTACATATTCTATATAAGACCGAAAGTATGGAGCATCATGTGAGAATCGAACCCACTACTCAATTGTAATGATTTTAACGAGACAAAATTGCTAACCGTTACACCACATTGAGGTGCCTGGCTTGTGTATAAATGGATGAGAAATCAAGAGTGTGGAAGTGATGGCGAAAAGGTAAACGTTACTACGAGCTAGAAAGGATAGGAAGTTGTGAAGAGCCATTATCGTCTATATCTTAAGGAGACACGATAAACAGTATAAATAAAAACCTCTGTCTAAACGCACACGCAGAAACGCACACATATGTGTGAGTTTGTGAATATTGATGCATTTTAATGTAATTGGTATATGCGTATTACTATGTATTTGCCTACTTTTCTCCCATCTTTCTCTTCCAATATATATATATATATATATATATATATATATATATATATATATATATATAGAATCATATATGTTCTTTGAGCAGGCGTTGGAGCGTAAAGGAGTCTTTTTCAAGCTCGTAACCATAACCGCTACGTCAGAGGCATGTTAACATGAGCCATATCAATCTATTGAACTGGAGAATTAAATGCCCCATAGAGTTTTATGAATGACTGGCCTGTACCGTTGAATGCGAGAAGTATCAATAACTCTTCCAGAAAACTAGCCTGAAACCTGAATAGAGATGCTTTACAGTTGCACAAATATACAAAATCCTTCATTCTGTTGTCGGATTGCAAATACCACTGTAGGCTGATATAATTTTCAGCTTTGTTTAACTCTCGTTTAAACAAATAAGAAAAGAAAGATATCGCGTCCTTATATGAAGTTTGGAGTGTTAGAAATGAAAGCGACCGTTACAGACAATATTTCATGCGATATGTGTCTATTCATAGTTAACTACAATTGTTAGAATCGAAACTCCCACTGCTGAAATTTATGCTGCTAATACTTATATTTGTTTTGTATTGGTTTTGGAATAAGTTGCATTCACTCAGCAGCACTAACGTGTTTTTTTTCTTCTGATTAGCGTATGTTTGTAAAACCTTCAAATGCGACACAAGCACATATTTGTAGTTTACTATATCGACATATCTATGAATATTTTTTACATATTAAAAAAAAACAAGTTTCTTTCTTTCTTTCTTTCTTTCTTTCTTTCTTTCTTTCTTAAGATCTCTCTATCTAATTCGAAATTATACGAAAATCTAAACTTATTTATAAATGGAACTTTGTCTCTGGGTGTGTGTATGTGTGTATGTGTGCGTGTGTCCGTTACCTATTGACTCCAAAACGGCTGAACTGATTTTCTTAAAAATTTACACAGTTGTACTATAAGCGTCTGCGAGTGTACTTAGCTAGGTTTTGTGTCGAGGTACCCCCGATAAATATCGAAAATCGATAATCGAAAAAATCAGGTTATAGAAGGAGTGATCCGATTTTAATCAAATTAGATAGACAAAGACATAAGAAACGATATTCAGAAGTTTCAAGGTTGCAGTTCTTTCGTACAGAAAATTGATAATATATATATATCTATAAAAGGCAAGATGTTTGTGTGTGTGTGTCTGTTTATCTGTCTGTATGTCCTTTATACAAATCCACAGTTTTTTAACCGATTCTCACCAAACTTCACACAAATATTCTTTAGGCTGAGTCTGAGCTCCAGGAACACAGATTAGTTTTAAAGCTTTAATTAAACCCGAGCAACACCGGGCTATAATGCTAGTTGTTAATAACCTACAAATTTATTTAAATTTATTTGTTTGACCATTATTTTTAATAGATACTCCTATTTGAGTCGATAGTCTGTTTTTTTTTTCTATAATTAAACAGTACATTTTAAATATCTATCTGTCTAATTGTTCGAGAAATCTTGTTTTGGAAAATGTCTATTTTCCGGCAGGATTCGAACCTGCATACAGCGAAAATATGCCACTATTAGATTTATATGTTATTATATATGAGCGCGTAGCCGAGTGGTTAGAACGTTCGCTTTCTGACCAGGAAGCCTGGGTTCAAAACGCACCATGGTCGATTTGTCAAGGAGGTGACTTCTGAAGGAAGAGATCCCATCGTGCGGCACCTTTGGAAAGTGCCTGAAAATTATACCACGGGTTGTCCCTAGTCGTGTGAAGGAAACTGGGTAGACGGAGTCGTCGATCGTTGTTCCAACTCTAAGTCACAAATCATCGTGACCAAGGGTTTAAGGGTCCTGTCCTTGTTCATGCTACATAACACGTTCTCTCTTAGAAACTGTAGCTGGTTCTCTCAGCAGAGTTGCAGTATAAACCACAGGTTCTACAAAATCGAGGTAGTAAGTAAGTCGTGTGTGTTTCGTTCTATTTATTTTTGGCTTTGCATATATTACTTTGTTTAAACATTTTTAATTGATATTCGTATTTGTGTAGATACTCTGTCTTTTATAATTAAACAATATATTTATTTATATCTTCCGGCTTGAATAATCAGGAAAACTTGTGAGGAAAATATGCGTCTTCCGGCACACACACACACACACACACACACATATATATATATATATATAGATTTTAGTCAACAATACAATAATCCTCACTCATACACACAGTAAAAAGAACCTTCGGATATTAGAGGCCATCTACATTAAATCCAAACAGCCCACACTTAATAAAATCACGTTTAAATCTGGTCATAGCACATTACATTGCATTTAAATGTATGGTTCGGTTAACATTTCGAGCTCTCACGCTGTGTGACGTCATAGAACCACATTACAAATTTACGAACTGCGTTTGCTATTTGTAACTGTTATCTTTGCTTAGCAAAGTTTTCTGTCAACACAAGATAAAATCGTCTTTGATGGTTGATGATTCTATGTTAACATCCTTGCAACCTCTCTGAAGATGGTTCATGTGAGCCGAAAGCTTAGAACCAACTTAATAAAAAATAATCCAAATGTTGGAGAATTTTTGACTTTATTTTCACCTGAAATTAAAGCGAAAATACGATGTTTAGAACGGCTCATGATTAAACATAATTGACATTCATTGTCTCTTATATTTAACAGTATATGTTTAGAAAAATTTATATATGTGTGTGTGTGTGTGTGTTTGTATGTGTGTGTGTGTGTGTGTGTGTGTGTGTGTGTGTGTGTGTGCTTATGTGCACATACACATACAGGCGCACATACACATATTATACAGATTCATCAATTTGTAGACAGAAAGAGCTATGCAGAGTGAGAGAAAGAGTAAGGGAGAAAGAGAGATAGAGTAAGAGATAAAGAGAGAGAGAGAGTAGAATGAAGGAAGTGGAATTGAGAGCAAAAGATTTTCGAAACTTGTACGCATTACTCCACGGAAAGGTGTCCTAAAGAGTTGAACCGGTTCTATTGGCCATAAGAAACGGGAAGTGCCAATCTCCTTAGCCAGTCATTATTGCCAATGAAGAATACAGATCACAGCTAAAATAGCCAGGAAGACCAATGGCTGAAGTCATTTTCACCTCGATTGCATAGCTCACCGCCATGAATTAACTTTTGTCGAATGTCCAACAGAAGGGAAACATTGTTTCATTCAAAAGTGATCAAAAGAAAATTCAAAGCAAATTTTATCATATATATTCTGGGAAAAGTTTTCGCTGAAAATGTACTCAAAATCATCTTAAGAGATTTATTTTTTCATCATTTCCTTTATTTTATATTTATTTGCACTTTGTTCATTCAGTCAATTAATTGCCATACGTGATATACGCTTAGGAGATCATGTCTCGAAAAAGATATGACTGACTAGGCAAAATATTTTACCGCAGTAGTTTGACATTAGATTGTGGTAGATCGGTTGATAACGAAGATTATAGAGTTTAATCTTTCCTGCTATTTAACTCATAGTTGGAGAAAGAAGAGATGGATGAATATCTTTCACAACGGTCTTTGTGTATAAGTGACTGAAACGAAGTCGACTGGAATTCGAATTCGGATCTCTCATTTCTCATTCTGATCCGTTATTCACTACATGACATTGCATTTCAGTTTATTAGACGTTTGAAAGTAAAACAAAATCAAATAAAATTGATCCTACATAGTAAGAAAAAAATCAAGAAAATTGAGCCTATTTTTAAAAGAAAGTCAAATAAAATTGAGCCTACCTACACTGAAAAGACCAAGTAAAATTGAGCCTACTTAGTAGGTGAGATAGTTGCAAATTTATAAACCATTGTCAGAAACCGATGTTAGAGCTCAGATAAAAAAAGGATAATTTTCAAGGTAAGCAACATTTTTCAACTTGTTAGAACACTGTAAAAATGGTTTACTGACTTTTCTAGACATTTAATCTTACGCCGTTAAAGTTTATAAAATTCATGGAGTTTGACAAAACATTTAAAAAATACTAAAGTAAATTGGCAGTCGCGCCACCAAAGTAAATAAAACAGAAAGTAATTTACTAGCTAATTAATTAAAAAAAAACATTTATAAGGAAACATAATCGGTAGTTAATGTATATAATAAACCGATTGTTATTATTGTGGAATCTCAATTCTAAATTAAGAATTTAGTATTGAGTCTCCTGCTCCTTTCGACATTCTGACGATTGTTTAACCGGCCATAAATAAACTGAGTCTTTACAAGAAAAAGCAAGTCACGAAAAACAGTGAAATAGAAATAATTTTTATATATTGTATTTTTTGAAGATTTTAAATATTTTACATTCATGCTATTTTAGTGTCTTCTTATTACAATACATATATATATAATTCATCCACATACAAGCTTGCTTCGTTATATCACATCTCATCAGTGTGGCTAGACATCCACTTCCTTCCAGCCGAGATCAAAACTCAACCGATTTATTATCATTTGGAGTGCCTACTCCCTAAGCTATATGAATTCCCTATCTCTGATGATGTGCATTTTTCATATAAATTCAGCAAAATTATAACAAGATATATATATATATGTATATATTAATTCCAACGTTATTTTTAGTAGATACTCGTATTCGAAATAGACGCGTTTATTTTTAAAAGTGTTGGTTTTTTCTTTTTTAATTAATAATGTTTCCATTATTTTTAGCCTTTTATGCATGTGTATGATGCTATGATATATATATATATATATCGCCTGGTTTTAAGGATTCCTCACCCACATAAGGCCAAAATCTCTGTTCTAGATCATGTTACTTGATTTTCATTTCATTTTAAAAGAAATGTTTATTCCGGAAAAAAATATTAGTGCTGAATGGTCTGAAGAAATCAGCTAATTTAGTTGATAGAAATTAATTATAATTTATGACCACTCTAAATGTTGCGTTGAGTTTCCCTTTATAACTTATATATCATATTGCTCTGGATGACATCAATTGAGTTTTCTATACAGTTTTCTTGTCGGATTATCCTCACCATTCACGGACTTGACATAATCACACACACACACACACACACACATGTATATATATATATATATATATATATATATATATATATTTTATGGCGTTGAAGACAAGAACTTTTTTTTACTGTAATAGGCCATTATAAATTTAAAAAAAAATACCACTGGAGCATTAGAAGCCGGTTCAAGCAACGATATAGATGAGAAATTGTAAGAGAATTTGAAATATTAAGTAAGTAATTCATCGAGTTTTATTCAAGCTCAACAGAATGCAGAAAGCACCGGACGGTTGTTTCGTCCTATATTTGGGACTCATACAAATTCTCATCTATATCGTTGCTTGGACCGGCTTCTAATGCTCTAGTGTGAGCGGCTTGGTGATAGTAGTCGTGGCTCTGGGAGGCACAGTCCTATGGGTAAAAGGAGCTCAGCAGAGTTCCACCACGGAATATGTGAATGAGCGGCGCTATATGGAGTTTAATTCGTTACCTCTTCGTCACTGGGGCCTGTGGTACATTTGATATGACATTCGCTTAATAACGCAACTCTCTGGGTTTCAATTCCTGGTAGTGGATGCTCACTGCTGATGAGTCCCAAATATAGGACGAAACGGCCGTCCAGTGCTTTCTGCATTCCGTTGAGCTTGAATAAAACTCGATGAATTACTTACTTAATATTTCAAATCCTCTCACAATTTCTCATATATATATATATATATATATATATATATATATATATATATATATATGTGTGTGTGTGTGTGTGTGTGTGTGTGTGTGTATGTGTGTGTGTAGAAATACGTATATGCCAACGTCGTTTTTGCATACATGGGGACGCCTTGTCGTGTGGCTAGGAAGTTTGTTTTCCGGCCATGAGACTCGATTTTGAATCTCACCGTGACCGATTGTTCAGGAAGGTGACTCATTGATATGAAGGTGATCCCAGTGTGCGGAACATTCGAGAAATGCCTGGAAAGCATATTTCTAATTAAACAAAAGGCTTTTGAAAGAAATCTAGCAGACAAAATATTGGTTACGGGATTGATATTTTGTATATAATCATTAGGACAGATCCGAGACCTATTACCATAGCAACAAACTATATTTATCTTTATTAAATTTAAAAAAGAAAAAAGTAACCCACTTTATTAGAAATTTTTGAAAATGAAAGCTCCCAACGAGGAAATGATAAAGAATATTATTGGTAAAATATTTCTAAAATTTAATTAAATTTAATTAAAACTAGTAGAGGTGTTAGGCATTTATTTAGAACTAATTTTGTTTAAATGAAAAGACAAATAGCCAGACACTTCATGTTGTTTGTATAGATTTTTAAATTGAGTTAGAGATCTTGAGTAACCTCGTTTATTGTTATAGTTTTATGTTGAATACAAGTTTTACTAAATTGCTTCTTTGACCTTATTTATGACCTTTTTAGATCTTTAGGGCTGGTATCCTCTGAGTCATCCCCTGAGCTATGATTGAAATAAAACCAGTATTTTCTGACTTTATATTTTTGCGTTAACAGGTTGACACTTCACTTTATTTGCATAGATTACTGTAACTTCTTTTTAATCGTTTCTCCTCGAGCAAGGCATTCCACTGCCACTATTGCGCAGGGGGTTACATAGGGGTGGGAAGTGATGAGAAAGGATGTTTAGATATAGGAAATGTCAGAAGGAGGGTGATAGACGGGTAAGGATACCAAGAATGAGGGTTGGTTAGATGGTGAGAGTGTTTGAGAGAATAGATGCAAGTTAGTGTGTTAAGAGGTGTCTATTGACCTTACATTTAAACTCCTGGATATTGTAGCTGTCGGGGAAGTAGGCATGTGGAAGGGAATTCCACAGGCGGGAAGCGCGAGAAAAGAAGCTGTTGGAGTAGAAATTACGGTTACATCTTATCTATTTCACTGTAAAAGGGTGGGACTTAGTTGCTAATCTAGTATCTCGTGTAAATTCGTACCTAGGCGGCACCAATGATCTAAGTTCACCGGAGCAGAAGCCGTGAAAGTACTTATGGAAGAGGCACAGGGAAGCCACGTCACGCCGGTGAGAGAGTGGTTGCAGCGGTCCGCCAAGTCAGTATCGATCATGTTACAGATTCTCCGTTGTATTTTGTCAAGTAGCCTGACACCCGACCAGATGTGGCAGCAGTATTCACTACACGGGCGGATGGTTGATTTATATATGTGCAGGAAAGATTCAGACGGGAAAAATTTCCGGGCCCTGCAATTGCATTTTAATTTAAAATATGGGGAGAGCCTCTGTAAATGTTACTGAAATTTGTTCTCGACAATCTCCAAGATTTAACACAATTTACAGAATTTTCAAAAGCAAACAGATCCTCTCCATTTAAAGAAAACTATATTCTTAAATTTTCGTAAAGATTCTTGCCGGACTTAAATCTGAAATACCTTCATTGCTATCGTTGCACAACGGTCTGCAGACAGTGCTTATCTCTTCCCAAAACAGAAGAAAAGTATTGTTGCGTAACTAATGTGCTTGCAATAGAAAATTACTAACGGGCTTGACGTTGACTTGTGATATTCTCAATGCATTTCCAGAGATATCAGATGATGACGGCAATAATTAGCTTACCAGACAAAGCAGTAACAAGATATGCACGTTGTAAGCAGAACTTCAGGAGTTATTGTCAATCCTCTTCTTCGGTGACATGATTACAAAACGGTCGAAATGATCAGCGTCTCAGGTGGATAGTCAGTCATCCTTTCTGGATAGACGTTTGCTTGACATTATAATAAAGCATGTATAACACCAGGCTCTCAAAGGATTAGATCGAGGATTACTTGTTTCAAACTCGGACCTTTGCTCAGTTTGAATTAAAACGGTTGGCTTAAGAATGAAATGAAAGCACGTAATTGATGTGGCCAATACAATACGTTCAAATCTATCTTAGTCAACCGATTCATTATTTGGAAGTTTCGCTTGTCACAATGATACATATTTTATATATATATATAATCATCCGCAGACAGATCTGTTTTGCTGTATCACAGCTCATCAGTACGGTTAGATTCCGATTGCTTTTAACCCAGGATTGAAACCCGACCGAATTGGCGTCAGTCGGCGATTCTACCTCTGGGCCATGGGCGTTCGGTAGAAGAAGGCAGGCGTTTTAGCGTGTATATTATCATTATACACGCCCAATAGCCAGAGTGATCCACTAATCCATTACTGGAGTTAAAAATGCACTTTTTTTGACAGTATTTATTTATTTCTATTATATATATATATATATATATATATATATATATATATAGATATAGATATAGATATGTATATATTTGATATTTCAGACCCGGCCTTGGCCTTTCATCAGAAACAAATATATATATATAATAGATAAAATCAATACTGTCAAAAAGTACATTTTTAACTTACAACTTTTTAGTAGTTTTTCCTATATATATTAAGACCGTATACGTGGATTATTACTATGCTATATATATATATATATATATATATATATATTATTATTATTATTATTATTATTATTATTATTATTAAAGCCTTATATAGAATCGACAAAATTATCTCTCCTTATTAGGAGAGCTTGGAGAATCTGATACTCACAGTTTAGATAGAGGGAAAGAAATGGGAGAGACCAACATATAACATACTTGGTCGGCCTGAGCAAGTGGATGGCAGAGCGGGGTTCGGCTGGGGTAACAGAAGAAAGAGTGCTAAGATCCACCAGGGATAGTGAGACGTGGAAGGGCGTGATCGCCTACGTCCTGAAAGGGCATAGCACATAGTAGAAAAAGAAAACGGTGACCGCTTTCGTTACGGTGAAAAACAGCCTGAGGATTTTGGCAAAAACTATTCTTCTTTGAACTCGTGGAACTGTACCAAATAATACAAGCCCCGTCCCTTGAGGACTGCCTAAAGCAGCAACAGCTAAAATGGATACCATGTGTAACTAGAAGAGAAACTAATGGCATAATGAATATGGTAGCATTCCACACCAATTCAAATAAAAGGTTAGGTAGTAAACTTTAGTGAATACTTTAAAGAACGGTAACAGTGTCTTTTCCTGATAAATTGTTTCAAGAGAATGATATTATTAACTTCACCTACTGAACCCTAAATGTTTCCTTGTAGAGAAACTGCTAATATTATCATTAGCATTTTCATTCTTCTTCTATGTGCCCTGTCCCTTCAGGACGGAGACGATCATGTCTCTCCACGTCTCCCTATCCCTAGTGGCTCTTAGCACGCCTTCCCCTGTTACACCATACAACACTCGTTCCATCATCGACCTGATTAGGCCTTTTAAATATGTTATCCGTTTCTTTCCTCTGTCTCCCCTCCCCTGTATCTGGCCTGTTAGTATCAGGTTCTTCAAGCCCTCTTTCTCCATGACATGTCCCAGGAACTTCAGCTGTCTCTTCCTGATACTCAGTATTAATTTCCTTTTTGTTTCCATCATTTCTAGGACCTCATCATTGCTCTCATGCACGATCCATGATATTCGCAGCATCCTTCTGTAGAACCATATTTCAGTTGCTTCCAGTTTTTCCTTCATTTCTGATGATATTGTCTAGCATTCATTGTCATATTGAAGAACTAACAACATATAGCAATCCAGTACTCTCTTCCTTGTTTCGAGCGAAAGTGTCCTGTTTCTCAATACTTTACTTAACCTCTGGAATGCTTCTTTCGCCATGCCAATTCGCCTTCGGATCTCTGTGTCTCATTTTCCGTCTTCTGTTATAACACTTCCCAGGTATTTAAATATTTGTACCTGCTTGATTCTAGTATCCCCGACCTGTATTTGGCATTACCAAAGTTAAAAAACTCAATTGTTATTTACGAGGGCCTGAATCTTGGGGGTCCCATCTCCTGACACTGATAATGAGCATATCAAGCAGTGACTATTACGACTTAGAGGTGGTCATTTCGATGTCGCGTAATGGCTAACAATCTTGTCTTGCGAGATCACTTACGAGTGAGTAGTGATTTCGATAACTCTCTGCGATCTCCATCTTTTTGGCATTGTACAACATTTAAGCTACGCTTAGCAAATCGCTATCACGACTTAGATGAGATTAGATATACACAGTGGGCTCCACATTTGTATCAATGTGCCATTTTTAGTGAGCCTTTATAATTAAAAGCTTTCCTCGGTTGGAGTGAGACGGAGAAACCTAGTCTCGATTACTCCCACTGAAGTGAATTCGGTACCCATTTGGTTCCCTGCATGTTTTAAGAACGAAGATAAACTCAATGAACATCGATATCTTTGTATTCGTAACTATATATCAAGGCAAATAAGAGTTGTATTTGTAAAAAATATCTAGAATCCTCCTTCAAAATAATCTTGGTGATTTTATTTATTCTTTCTCTCTCTGTTCTTTAAACTACATTTCTACGCTTCGATTTCATTCTATCCTCTTTCGGTGTTTATTATCCAGTTTTCTAAACGTTTAGTCTTTTTCTAAACGTATTTTTTCTTTCTGTCTCTCTGTCTCTCTCTTTCTCTATCTCTGCCTTCCAACGTCTCTAATTTTCCAGGGTGTGGGCCTTGAACAAAGCTATGGACAATTCTTAATCTGTTTCTCCAAGGTTCTTGCGCCAAAGTCTGACAACTGCAGCTGATACCCACTTGTGATCTAACATTGATTTTCTAATACTATCTATTTACCATTGTCCAATCAATTCTTTTTTGCTTTTTTTTTGTTTTATTATTGCTTAGTTTAGGGAAACTATGAAGTTGAAGGATAAAAATCTCAAACAAATAATAATAAAAAAGAAACAATAAACAATAAACAAATGTAGACGAAGACAATTACAGGGTGGAGGTTAGTTGAGTCGGTAGAAAGAACTTATTTTTTTTTTTTTTTGCTCGCTATCATGGGAGTAATTTTTTCCAGATCAGTCAAAGCTACTGCACCCTCCAAAAACAATGAAAAGAAAGAAACTGGCTATACGCACGCGGAAATATATACGTATACATCTACTTAGAAAACAGGCGATAAAAATACGAGGGGTGCAGAAAAAAGTTCTTTATTTAGATTCATGTTTCTAAACTGAGTTTCAATGAGCAGACATATATTTTTGGTTGGTAGGAGATCACTTCAGCAACCACTACCATTGAAGAAAAATTGAGAAATTTTCAAACAATTTTGAAAGTTAATTTAAAAGCAGTAATGGATGCCAATGTTTGGGATAAACTATTTTTACCGTGTTGAGAAACACAGAAATCATCAGCCTTTTTGATAAACTTATTTGTTCGAGATCTTTGAGGATATGATAGTGATGCAAAAAGTGCTGCGTTCGAAAGGTTCTATGATTCACAGGTGGGAATCTTAGCCTTTTATTAGTTTGAATTCTAGTATAAATCATAAAATAATACATTCTGGAATATTTGAGAAACGTTAAAAAGAATTTTGAGAGACAGTTTAAAATCTTTAACTGATTTCAACGATTGAGATAAATTATTCTTATTGTACTGTGAAACACAGAAATTTCGATGATCATTAGTCTCGTATAAAAGTATATTTGCTTTAGATTTTCTCTGGTAGATTTTAAGATTAAAATCACAATAGTTCTCTAAATACAGCCAGAATATTATAAAAAAAATGATAAAGTTAACGGTGAGACGAGATAACTAAAATAGAGAAGCTGACTATACACTCAGAAACATATATGTACATATGAATCTATAGAAAATAAGCGAGAAAAAATACGAGGGAGTGCTGAAAAGAGTTTTTGTTTAGATTAAATTCCCCAAACTGAGTCTAAATGATTGGCTGTTTTTATGGCATATCAACACCTCGGTGGGTCATTTACTGCCAACTAAATTTTATTTATTTATTGCTGGTAATACCTTTTTCTTTCAACAATTTATTGTTGTTTTTATATAAGTTTTGTGTCTAGTAATACATTTTTCTTTTTCGAGTAGCAAGATTCATTGGGATTTGTTTTTAAGGGTAGGATCCCCAAGTCCCACTCTTGTTATTTAACCCATATCTAGAGGGAAGGGACGGATTAATACCTTTCCCAAGGGTACCAGTGCTTAAGTGAATGCACGGTATTCAACTGGAATCCGAGCGGTCATCCGTCTAAGTACTGACCAGGCCCAACGTTGCTTAACTTTGGTGATCCAGCGAGAACCGGTGTATTCAACGTGATATAGCCGTAAGCCTGAATCGAAATGAGAGACCATCATATATTTGTTTCGAAGCCTTTTTTGGTCGGGACGATAACATTCCAGCAAGCATTAATATATCCAAAATACAGATATATTCAGTTTGTACGTGAGAAAATAATGTTGGTTGTTTCTTCGATGAATTATTGTCTAACAAAATCATAAAATAAAACATTGCAGAAAAAATCAGAAAAATTTAAAGAAATTCTAAAAACTTGTTTAAAAGCTCATTTGTTCTAGATTTTCTCTAGTAGATTTTATGAATAAGAAATGGCGATAATTCTCCAGATATAACCAGAATTTTTAAAAAAAGAAAAAGGAAGTCAAGATGGTAATGGCGTGATTAACCATTACTATTCAGGAAACGTTCGGAATTCACTGAAAAAAAATTAGCGTTACTCTTGGTTGAAATTTATAATTTTTTCTTAACTCAGATTTCTGAAAAATCTTCTTCTTCTATGTGTCGTGTCCCCTCAGGACGTAGGCGATCATGGCTTACCAGATTTTCCACAAGAGCTGTTACTAAATTCCAGGTGGTATTAGCGATCAGAATTCAAATTCCGGACTAATCGATTACGTTCATAATCGCACTTAACTCATTGGGAAAAGTAAGAATCCACATTCAGCTAAAGGTTAAATAGTAAAATAAACAGGGCACTGTAGCCTTAGATGACAACCACTCTACAAGAAAGAACGCGCTAATTTTAAAACTGTGAAGAAACGGAGAAACACGTCATCTTTTTCATGATGTTATGAAAATTTACAGATGATGAATGCGTGAAGAGCCATAATTGCCTGCGTCCTGAAGGAACATAACGTGAAAAAAAAATCAGCCCCTCCACAAAAACAAAACAAAAAAAAACAAAACAAAACGTAAAAGTGAACAAAAAATTAAAAAAAATGATAAATGAACGTGAACGAATTCATGGATTAAACATGTAACCAACGAAGAAGTTTTAAGGAAAATAGAAGCAAAAAGAACATTTATACTTAGAATCATAAAGAAATAGCTGAACTTTCTAGAGCACATAGTCAGGAAAGATATATAGGCGAATTTGATACTCACAGGACGTATTGAATGCAAGAGAAACAGAGGAAAGCAGCAAGTAATCAAATGTGTTAATGCAAATAAATGTCAAAATAGACACTGGGAGTAATGATGAAAAAACAAAGCTTACTAACAGGTAAAAATAATAAGAACTCTAGGAACAACAACAATCGTTATTTGAAATAATTCAGAAGAAAAAGGATAATTCTCTAATTTCTTTTACTCTTGACGCAGTGGAAAATACCATAGCTGAATTCAAATACAATTCAGATAATAGAATTACTTTTTATACTTATTTTACTAGAAAATTGGTAAAAATGCAGCGACTAGGACGACAATGAAAAATAATTTTGTTGAGAATGTTAGAATATGAAAGGATACTGTAATTTTATGCTACTGAGAAAACCAGGAGATATTTGCATTAAAGAAACAGTCAATATTCTGATGAAAATTTTAGTGAAACAAAAAATTGTTATTCAATTCTTGTTGAAAGGTTAAAAATCTGACGAAGAAAGAAAACGAATGAGTGTGAAATATTCAAATTAAACGAGGTGACTCTGGATATGTAAACATGTTTAATTTTCATTTAAGGTTAACGGTGAAACAGACGTGCTAGTTTTGTAACGAAACTGGAACAGAATAAAAATCTAACACTACGACAAATATTAAAGAACCTTAAATCAAATGTTTCTGATGTGGAAGATTACACCTCGGAGAAAACTGTCCCTTTAAGAATTTAAAATGCTACAAGTCGAGAAATATAGAACACACACACACACACACACACACACACACACACACACACACACACACACACAAAATAATAATCAACCTTGTGTCACATCCCGTCTCAATAATGTGGTTTCTTGTAGATGTCCAGATTTCCGAGAGAGCTCCCAATTATCAAGCGTTGTGTTTTCGGGTAGAGTACCTCTCAGTCGGGGTTCTGTCTACAGATGGAAACTCAGTTGAGAAAATTAGACAATGAAAAGTGCATGATCTCGTGGTTGTTGTGACAGTGTAAATTTTAATCCTTGACCTGATTGTATGCGCTCGGATTCACTACGTTAAACCCAACCTTGTGTCACATACTGTCTCAGTGGGGAAACATTTGGATAAATATATTGAGTTCCGAGAGAGTTCTGATAAAGTTTTCATTGGGATCAGTCGGGACATTATATTATAACCGTTAGTAGCGATTTATAACAAGTTGTTTTTTTAACAATAATTAGATTCAAGAAATGATTGACTATAATTCTTCTGGTAGACTACGGCTTCACACGTTGAAACACGGGTTTTCGTCCGCTTAAGCAACGTCAAATTCGGTCAGTACCTTGATGAATGACTGCTTGGGAATACAAGGTTCTGTGAGCTTGGACGTATATGTAGTGCTATGGATAATATCTCGGAATTATTAACCAGAGCGCCCAAATCCAAATAATAATGTTCACTCACGCACACATTCTCTTGGAAATGTTATGAATCCACCGCTTATCCCCCAACTATGGATTAATTAGTAAGACTTGTATAACTAAACTCTTATCATATCTCAAAAAATTCTTACAATCTGAAAATAGTTTCTGGCTTTAAATAACCTAACGGTTGATAAGCCGTAGAAAACAAATCAATAAGAAAAATTAATCTTCTATGTGTCATGACATTCTATGTTAGTTTGGTACCTATTAAATGATATCCTTTTTTAATATCTTCATCAGATCTTACTTACATGACATTAACAAATGTTCGCATAAAATACTATTCCTTATTATTTTTGTCGTTATTTGGAACTCAGTTTTTATCAAAGACATTACGAGCATTTGTAGCAATGAACTCCAATTTCGTAATAAAAAATTTAAAACGTATGTTAGTCAGTCACGCTTTAGGCGATCATGTCTCGAAAAAGACATGACTGACTGGGCAGAAGATTATCCCGCAGTAGGTTGCCATTAGCTTTCTGCGGTAGACTGGTTGCCAGCCAAGGGTGTAGAACCCAATCTATTCTATTATTTAACCCATAACTGGAGGGAAGAGACGAATTATTACCTTTCCCAAGGGTATTTGTGCGTAAATAAATGCAAGGAATTCAACTGGAATTCGAACTCGGCTCCCCAATTTGTCGTTCCTAGTCTATATCCATTGCACAACAACGCACATAAAGAATTCAAATAAGTTTTAACTTTGATTTTCATTGCAAGAGCATTCCATAAAATAAATCGTGAAAAGAAGATTGTTACATGCTTAAAGTAGGTTTTGTATTAACATACAAACAAATTTTATTATCAAATATTACTTCTATCACGCCATCATTCAAGAAAAAATTAGGTCAAAACTGTTTTCATTATATGCAGACTCATGACATTATCTTTGTTGCTACGTTGACAAGGTTTCGGTTGTTACGTCTTCCGACTCTCCTCAGATGTCTGTCGATCCGGGAAACCATCTAGAAATTTCAAACTGAACTCTTTATTAAATCTTCGGATGTAGATTGTTCTCATTTTGCACTCCGTTGCGAGAGAGGTATGTTTTTCTTTTTTTGTTTTTTTATCTTTTTTTAGTACTGCTTCCATTGATTCTGAATTTTTACTGCCCGGCTCAAAAATTGAACTCACAATTACTATGCCACCAAAGTCACTAAATTTCGTGTTAATCTTTTTCACTAGTGGTTCCTAATTTTTTTTTCTCTCGTCCGAATTTTCAGAATTGAAATTTGCTCGGGCCACCCTACATTTATTGTTATAGAAAGTATATTTAAAAAAAAACAAACAAACAAAAAAGACAAAAACAATAACAAAAAATAAAATAGAGAGAATGTTAAAGGGAGATAACCGCAGATTCGCTGTCAAAACATTTCATTGATAACTCTCTCCTTAAATTTTCAGACCCTAGTTACTATATTATTATTACTTGAGGCAGTGCAAAAATATCATAATGATAAAAGCTGTCAATAATTATTAGCAAAAATCTATACTGGGATTCCTACATGCTATTACGAGTAATCCATAATAATATTTTAAATTTTAAAGTCATATTTAATTTTGGCGTATGAATCTTTGATGCTGTTACTAAATCTTTGATTGGCATTCAATCATTACGCCTCACCGGCTATCCTCTATCACCGGACTTTAAAAACGCACCGCACTATTTGAGAACAACTTCTTTAGAAACACATATACATTGGCAAATAAATTAATACCCCCTCAAAAAAAAAAAAAAAAAAAAGAAAGAAAAAAGCTAATTTCCAAAAATAAAGTAGTCATTCAGAAATATTCGATGGCAGGTGCGAATTTTCTCTCTTGGATAAGACGACAGTCTCGACCTTAATAACATATTATTTTATAAGGCTGAAAATTTCCTCATCGGTCATTCTCTATTGACCATTAGTTGGGAGCAAGTGATAACATGCTTTTTTCTATTCCCGTTGCTCATTAATGAAGATATTATCGATAACGATAAAGATAGAGATCAATAATTACTTTGTTGTTCTTAAGAGCCACCATCCAGCTTTTCTAAATCTTAGCAGCTACAAAATTTGAGTCTTGGGTGTCTCATAAAATTCGCAATCTCTATAATGGATGAATCTATTGCACTCATCATTTTCGATTGAGTTGATCGATATTTTACTAATGTGCTAACGTTGTTGCTACTTTGCATTTTTATCCGTTGAAGCGACAGAATTGAACAATTCACAAAGAAAGTAGACGTTAGAAGCTTTTCAGACGATAGGAAGTTTTAAAAATTGGGTGATTGGGAGGTCGCCATTCGCATACGGGTTCTGCTGTTATATCGCAATGGAATTCTAAATCATTAAAAAATTCTAAACTTACCAAAACGAAAAAAAAAAAACAAAACAAAAATATCACGTATTATCATAAATACTGAGAGATTTTTGGAGTACATCTTTGTTTCTTTGTTCATAAGTAAATCCTACTTCAAATTTAACATCCATAGTTAGATTTAGTCGAGCTTTCTTGTTCATTCGATAAAAATCTATTTTAGCAGATAAGGGAATATTTAGACATTTTTTAAACGTTAGCTGAGTTAATTAAAATTTTAAAGCTCAGTCTAAGTTGCACATTTGTATTACGTTTTAAGTTTAATATTAATAGAAGAAAAGACTCTACAAATACTCACCACGTACAAAAGTATGATTATTGTCGAAAGTTGGTGAAGTTTACAAGGTATTTGGACGTCTTTCTTATAACAAGTGACTTGTAGGGATTCAAGATTGGGTCGGAAGAAAGTACATTGTTGATTAAAAAATCGCAGTTTGAGTAACACAACTGAAGGAGAATAGAAAAGATACGGCTTTTCGTAACAGAATAAAGCTACCTGGGAGAGGAGGAAGAAAAAGTGAGAGAGAAACTAAACGGAAACAAAGAGAAAATATAAAAAGAAACAAGCAAAAAGACTAGAGATCTTCTGACCTTTTATCATTATACTGTCTCTTCCCGCTGTAGTTTAAACAAGCCATTCTCCACCAAAAGAAAAGAATTCTTTCAGGTGATTATTGTTTTTAGAGCGATATGAGTCTTTTCAGACTGTGCTCACAACTGTCTAGTCAATCATGTCTGTTTAGAGACATGATCGCCCAAGTGTATATCACGTATGGCACGTACCTGACTGAATTGTTCTGATGAACCTTTCCTCTTTGATACCTGACTTTATGGATTTAAACGTACTACTTTGGTGGGAAGGTCTCATCATTTTACATTAGAAATGGCGAGATACAACCGCAAGTTCTATGCTAGCAGCTTCCATTCCCCCAATTGTTGCTTGTGGAACGCTGTTCGAACTTCTCACTTGGCTAACTTTGACCTTTAAAACCTTAAAATGAAATGTTAATCGTTTCTTTCTGTCTTAGTAATTCATGTTCTTTGTTGTTCTCTCTTCGTACTAGATTTTTCTTATATTCTCTCACATTCTGTAACCTTTTGCGTCTTAGTGCCTTTATTGCCTTGCGTCGGCTGAAGTTATTTAAAACCAAAAGAAAATTTTAAAAGCCTTAAGTTAGGTTAACATATAGATGTAAGAAGATGTAATCCTCCCTATTATAATAAAGGGCGTTGTGTGTGTGTGTGTGTGTGTGTGTGTGTGTGTGTGTGTGTGTGTGTGTGTGTATATATATATATATATATATATACACACATATATATATATATAATTTCCCTCTTGCTATACTCATAGAGAGAAAGAGAGAGAGAGAGAGAGAGAGAGAGAGAGAGAGAGAGAATAGCGAAGCAGCGTCGGCTCAGATCATTAGAAAGACAATAGCGAACAGCGTCGGCTCAGTTCATTCTCTTTACTACTAGTTATTAAACTTTACTATCAGTTATAAAAATTCTTGCCGGTGGCTGATCTTTAACAGTGCCTTATTATTTTTTTTCAGTAATTATGACATCAAGTAGTGAAATATATATATATATATATATATATATATATATATATATATATTCTCACTATTAAAAAATATATATTATGTATTTGAACAAAAATCTCTCTTTTATATAGGTTTCAATAAAAATGACAGATGCAATCATTAAATTTTTAATATAATTTTTCATGCGTTCTCTTATTTTTATTTTTATTTTCGGAACTCAAATTATATAAGAATTACGCCTCGAATGCTAATATTCTTTGCTTAAATAGACCATTTCAGCCATGAAACCTTTCATAATTGAGAGTGCTGCAGGGGTGTCAGCCATTCTACCACAAAATGTTGCCATATTTGGACTGTAGGTGCCAAAGCAAACTTTCCAACCTTGATAGTGTTCAAATTCGTTTACGCGGCCTTAAAATCGATGACATTTTTCACCCTGCAATTTTTTTCCCTGTAGATTCAACGTTGTAAATTTGTCGCAGCACTATTGCTATTTTCATGGCAAATATTTATTCAGTTCAGAATTTTGCAGCTAAGAAACGGTAAGATATTTTCACGGAGCCGAACTATCCTTGTTCCCTCTGCATTTCAACTGTTTGAAGAAGATTTAATTCTGATAACTTTTTTTTATCAATAAAAACTACTTTGTAGAACAAACTTCCGCATTGATGGTCCTTAAAACGCTACAATTTAAACAGATTCAAGTATAGGTCCAATAATTATCAATCATATTCTTTGGGATGTGGACTTGTCGGAGCTTCTCCCTCCAGATTTAACCTAAGCTGATGTCTTCCAGCTTGAAGGCTCGCCATGGTCACGGACACGTGTTCGTTGATTCTATCGGGGAAAACATCCACTTTGGAAATGATAAAGAAAGAAGCGGCCTGTGACGATTCGCATGTTATACGGTGTAAATTATTCATTAGACGTGAGACTGCACAAACGCGTTTGATGTCTATCAAAGCTACACAACAAGAATTATCCACCCCATGCTCAGATGTGGTTAGTAATACCCAACGTTTTGGCCTGATGTGACTCTTGGAAGGATAGATCATGGCAGAAGAAGTAGATTACTTCCTGGAATGGTACACAGAAGCATCTCACTTACACGGCTTCTTTAACGATGGTACGAATATGTGTTCCACTTGAAGTGCATTGAATAATGTTGCCGTATCTGGTCGGGGGCTCTTCTATTCATCTCGATAAAATCTAAAGAAGGATCTGAAATGTAATCTGTTCTGATTTGGCATCACGACTTCAGTTACTTTTTCTCATCGACGTAACGTAGCATCCCTCTGTTTTTTTTTACAAATATTTTCATGGCAACTGCTCTTTAAAGCCTTTCCACTCGTGCCTCGACCACGTGAATTTAAGCGTGCTACTAAAAAGATGTGCGTTGTGGAGCAGTGGATATCGACTCGGAACGAGAAATCGGGGTGATAGTTCGAATTTCAGTTGAATTCTTTGCATTCACATACGCACAAATACCTTTAGGAAAGGTATTAATCCGTCTCTTCCCTGCCGTTATGGGTTAAATATCAGAACAGATTGGGTTCTATAGCCTTGGTTGGCAACCAGTATACTGCAGAAAGTAATGGCAACCTACTGCGGGATAATCTTCTGTCCAGTCAGTCATGTCTCTTTTGAGACATGATCGCCCAAGCGTGTATCACGTATGGCACTTAACTGACTGACTAAATTGCCACCTAGGTTCCGCCCTTTTTATCTTCTTGAATCCGTATCGTCTTTTATAGTTTTTCCAATAGGCATTTTACCCAATCTTTTTTTTTCTTACTGTAACCCTCTGCTCACTAGTGGCGGTCCCGCCTTGTTTGAGGTGAAATGATTAAAAAATTGTCAGGAGGAAGGTTTTGCCCCAACAGACGTTCGAGGTAAAGAGACTCATTGAGTGTACAACCGTTCATTAGGAGTAGAATAAATCTAGGGACTGTTCAGTGTAGTTATTATTTTTGTCTTGGGGGTATTTGTTTTCCCCTATTGTGAATTGAAGGTACTGGATGTTACAGTGCAGTTTCTTCCACAGCGAGATGATACAACGGAGAGATCAGCTGCCAGGCCCTGATCATCTCGGTTTTTGAAGGTGCATCCATTAAACAGTGACATCGTCAAGGTATATATTTTTAATCCTCTGAGACTGTTCATACGCAGATGTTTAGTATAAAGCATAAAGAGAGTAGAACTGAGGGGTTAATGCTTGGGTGACACCGGCATTGAAATCATAAAGAGTTTGTGCTTTTAATTTGTCTTTAAATATAGAATATATTTTGTACTGTAGTTATGAAAATGAAAACTAGTACGGGAATTTTGTAATGACACTTTATATAATTTGACTACTTACTGTGTTGGAATACACAGATAGTACTGATTCCATCTAAAAGATTTTTACATATCATTATAAGTCAAGTACAGTTTCGGGGCTAAAACATCCTAACCAGTCATAAGGATACACGTCTTGGTATTGTTTTTTGCCTCTTTTGCATCATGTCTTCCACACGATTGCTTTCCTGACGGCTACAATCTCCAGGAGTTTCAATGTAAGGTAAATAGACACCTCCTAACACACTAACCTGCTTCCATTATATCAAACACTCTTCCCATCCGCCCAACCCTCATTTTAGCTATCCTTACTCATCTGTCACCTTTCTCCTGAGATTCCCTATGTCTAACCACTCCTTCTCTTTACCTTCTCCTATGTAACCCCATGCGCAATAGTGGCAGTGGAATGCCTTGCTTGGGGTGAGATGATAAAAAAAATGTCGTGATCAACTCATTCTTTTCTTCTACGCCTGTTTCCCTTTGGGCTGATGTCGTTTGCTGATATCAATAAGTCTTCTTTTTGTGTGTTATATTTCGAGTTTTCGCTTCCAATTTGTCCTTTGTATTTCTTTTTCATACTGTCTTTATATTTTTCCTACAGTTTGAGGTAGTTCACGAGTCGGTGATATTGCAGTTTGGCTGCTGTTCTAGGCTTTTTCAGTCTCCAAAGTTTCATCCTTAATTTACATAAAACCTAGAGGTGGTCGCTTCCGCAGTCGGCACTTGAATATGTTTTACAGTGTTTTTCCTAAATCTCCTGTTTATATACTTATAAGCAAAATATTAACGATCAGAAAAATATTAGAAATAAAGAGTACTGAAATATAATGTAATATTGAGTCTCCTATATACCAATAAATACCGGACAATCGCCCAGATGAGGCAACAGAGATGTAGTTCTACAGAAAAATGCTGAGAATACCATGGACAAAACATATGACTAAGGAAGGAGTTTTAAGGATAATAGAAATAAAAAGACGCCTGTAATTATCAGGAAGAGACAGTTGACATTTTTCGGACACATAAGGAGGAAAGTCGACATGGAGAATGAAGACAGGATGAAGACAAAGAATATAGTGGAAAGCAGTGTACAAACTACCTAATGAGTGAAAATTGTAGGACGTTGTGGAGAGTCATTATCGCGCATATCCTGAAGAAAAACGGTAGATCAAAAAAGAGCAAAGCTTTTGTGGCTGAAATTCAAACGCATGGCTTAAAACGATCTTTACAAGCAAAACTTCTGGTGCTGAAGGTTTATAGCCTGTTTTTTTTTTTTGAATAGGTCATTCATTTTTAAGAATTTCAAATAGATTTTAAATTGAAAAGAGTTTCCCCGCTGGTTTGAGAAGCTGAAGAGTCGCTGGAATCATTTGTGTACGTTCCCAAGTGATCTCAGGTTCTGAATTGGAAGAAAGTACGAATGTAAATCATGGATGAAATATCAATATAGTTGAAGTGATGGTCTGTTTTTCTTTTGATCTCGTTCGGGAACAATCTGATTCCATCTTTTATATATGGATACATCATTTGCGTTACAGGAAAAAAAGAAAAAGAAAAGAAAGTCCTATGTATTATTCTATTGCATCCTGTGTAATAGCAATTTACAGTAATTATCTAAATTTTTGCTAGTGATTTTTTTTACTAGACATGTGCACAAAGAAGCGAAAATATAGAGTGAATAACTTACAAATATACGAATCTATTTACAAGCGAATTCAATGATTTGTATATATATATATATATATATATATATATATATATATAATAGAATAAAGAAACAGGGTTGTTTCAACGAGAAAAATTAGTATAGAATAAAACGTGTGAGAAGCCGTGAACGTTTTTCTTTAAAGTGTATATTTATTGTTTTTGTAATTATACATGTTATGAAACATTAATTGTCCATGGAAAATTAATGTTTCATAACATGTATAATTACAAAAACAATAAATATACACTTTAAAGGAAACGTTCACGGCTTCTCACACTTTTATTCTATATATATATCAAACAATTCTAGAAAATATTTTAAACATTGAATAACGTTAACGACAAAGGGCTTGTATGAAATTTTAAAGAACGTCTCTGTAATTATCTAGTTGTAGAAACAAAGCCTCAGTTTTTATCCAACCGCGGACTTTTATGCTGAAAGAATTCATTCGAAAATAAATTTGTCATTTTCTTTGTATTTTTTAATAAAAGCCTGACTACAGCAGGATAGTTCTGATATCATCCGAGATGTATGCACATATTAAAATGCATAAGCATAGATATATGCATAATTATGCTTCCGTCTCTATGTCTGTATGCATATACAACTATTGTATTAGTCAATGATGTGGGCACGTGGCCATTAGAATTATGAAACCCATTTTCGAATCTCACCATTGTCGTTTTATCTTAATGTTAGTGTGGGGCACTTTTGGAAACATCCTGGAAACCGCTTTAACTGGAAACAACTATTGCTTTTTAGTCTTTCGTGCCAACGTCCAAAGAGTCTGAGCTCCAGGACCATGGATTAGTTTTAAAGTTTTCATTACACCCGAGCAACGCCGGGCTATACTGCTAGTATATATATATATATATATATTTACTAGGTGCGATTGTTAAATTGTCGCACTTATTTTATTATTTCCAATATTCTTTAGGCTGAGTCTGAGCTACAGGACCATGGGTTAGTTTTAAAGCTTTCATTACACCCGAGCAACGCCGGGCTATACTGCTAGTATATATATATATATATATATATATATATATATATATATATATATATATATTTACTAGGTGCGATTGTTAAATTGTCGCAATTATTTTATTATTTCCAATATTCTTTAGGCTGAGTCTGAGCTACAGGACCATGGGTTAGTTTTAAAGCTTTCATTACACCCGAGCAACGCCGGGCTATACTGCTAGTATGTAATAAGGGGAAAAGATGTTGCAAAGGTACTCCATTCTATATGAAAAAGGAGAAGGATTCGTGTTCTACAGTTTGCGGTATTTTATTCGAGTTTCTTTGACTGGAGGTGAGGTGAATGGCAGGATTATATTTGAATTTCTTTGATTAAAGGTGTAACAGTGATTCCAAATATTTTCTTTCAGTAGCCTATATGTTAACTGTGGTTAATATAAAAGTGTCCGCGAGCCATCTAAAATATTATAAAGAGACCGCCATGCAAAAAATCCTAAAATAGTTTGAGAACCACTGGCTTACAGAGTGTGGCAACTAAAGACAAAACAAAAAAACAAAACAAAAAAAAAACAAAACAAAACAAAAAAACTAAAAAAAACATCCTTTTCTGGTAACGCTTCTTTTTTTACTTCGTTGCCACCAGACAAAGACATGAATACACACATACATGCACACACAAACCTAAGCTTGTTTGCCCTCCTCATTCGCATATACCCAGACATACAGACACACGCATACAAACAACGTTTTTAGTTAGTAGTCTTTAGTTACTATCAGTTAAGTGCCATACATTATACACAAAAGAGAAATGATTGACTGGGTAGGAAATTATCCCGCAGTAAGTTGGCATTACTTTCTGTGGTAGACTGGTTGCCAACCAAGGCTATAGAATCCAACCTGTCCTGCTATTTAACTCATAGTTGGAGGAAGAAGCGACGAATTAATACTTTTCCTATTTGCGGGTAAGGAAATGCGACGAATTTAAATAAATTATTATATCTGACCTATTAATCTAATAATTTATTAATAAGCAACTTCGGATTATGACCCTTATTCGTGTCGCTTATTGTGTTTGTAAGCATAAGTACACTAGTTGATAAAATGTTTCACCATTCTTGGCAGATGTTATGGTATCACAGTGTGGGCTACTTAAAAACAAAAATGAAGGAAAGAAAAAGAAAAAGAAAAAGAATAGAGATGAATTTTCTTGATTGCAAAAAAATATGTTCTTAATTTTGAAGCTACTAGCGTATCACGCATGTGTAGTCACAACAATGTTAAGCCCAGTCTGATGAAGTGTAATGTATGAAAGGCGTCACACACACACACACACACACACACACACACACACACACACACACACACACACACACATATATATATATATAATTAAAAACAGACAGGAAAAAGTTGTTTTTACTTTAACATGTTTCTGCAGAGATTTGTTAAAGTCGTCATTAAAAAAATTTCTGAAGAAGCTTGTTAAAGGGAAACATTGGATTAAACACACTTTTTTTCTACATGTTCTTTACTTATTCTATTCATCTTTTCCAATTTCAATCCATATATTCAACTCATATAGATTTCATTAAAAATGACAGACAAGGTATTTCATATTTATATAGTTTTTAGATATGTACAAGAAATAAGTGTTTGAGCAAAGGTTTTACAAACCTTCACTCAAACAACTATTTAATAACGAACCCCTGTTATCAGGAAACTAATTTACTACAAAAATTAACATATTACATTTTCTACCACAGTAGGTACCTGTATCCACACATTCAACACTGATTGATGTCAATACTAAATGATGGGCAAAGTATAAACTAACAGGGGCCTGCGATTCTTCTGAACGAAACATATAAAGTAAATCTAGTGGTATAACACGTATTTTTGTTGGTATTTTGTACAAATTAGTGATAGATTCAAAACAGAATAAAGACGGGTCTATATATATTAAATAACGAGCTCCAGTTTCCAAGAAGCTCACTTCCAACTAAATCAATATATTCCGTTATGCACTGTACCAATATCAGTGGTCAGTAATCAAAAAGTCTAAGGGATCTAGATGCCTATGTGTACACCAACTGGTGATAAGCATATGACGTCATTTCTACGCTTCGTTATAGAAATTCTCACGAGTTTCATCAAGAATTTCTTACTATTGTGTAAAGTTCTTCTCAATTTCAAAATCCAGATTAATATTAATATATGTATTGAATATTAAACGAGTTTCTCATACATGTCTTGCAGTCTAATTACAGAAGTTGTCTAACGAACAAATAATGTATAAATAACATATGATAATATATCTGTTACAAAATTTTGAAGGCTCACTTTAGAAAATGGTCAACAATATTTTATCTCCTTAAAATGAATATTTAAAAATAAAGAAAATATTTATTGACCAATAAACTCAAGAGTTTAATAAAATTTAACTTGTAGTCTTTTCTGAGGCTATTTTTCGGCCATAAAAGATCGTATTGGTTCTCAAAGATTAGCTTTTCTCTTATTCCGTAAACCTTTGACCAGGCTTGTTTGTTTGTGCTAGACAAACTGAAATTCTCAAATCTTAATTAATTACTCACAGTTTTTCATATTTATTCGAGTGTACTATATTACTTAAGAGAAATGCAAAAAGAACACCAACAGAGTTTTTGTCAAGACAGATTTTAGCAGTGGTAGTAAAACAGCTATCACTGAAAGATAACATACTGCTACTAGGAAATTACACGCATTCATAAAACAATGTAAATCCGTGACACACACATTTTCACACATAGACGCATGTACTATAAAGAAAGAGAAAAATATTTTTGTGTGAAGTTGTTTTGCAGAGAATCTTTGTAATTCATTTCTTTCAATTTGATACTCTATAATAAAATGTATTTAATTTTTTTATAATCCTTTCACCCCCAAGTAAGGCAGTGCTGCCACTGGTGCGCAGGGGATTACATCAAAGGTTAGTGAAGAAATAGCAGACCCGGTTACAGGGGGTGTCTGAGAATGGGTAAGAGAAGGACGAGAATACTAGTGTGAAGAATGCTGTGTGAGAGTAGAGTGGAAATGGAAAACAAGATTTCGGGGAAAAGATGGGAGTTGTGTTGATGATTTCGTTATTTCTATGTTTTATCCACGTATATTTCTCTACAAATAATTACACTAATTGCATGAGGATTATTGTTTTCATCATTGTTGTTCTTATTACTACGCTTCTGTTTTTTTCCTTTAGCCTTTATCAGGTGCATTTCGATCCGGCTAATCGACTAGGAATTCCGAACTGAAGCCGTCATTTAATCTACGGGGTACGCCTCCTCGGGTTATCTTTCACAACAGACCTCAATTGTATGTCTACATAGAATCCATAGCTAAATCCTTTGCTAAGAAGGTCGGTTCTCTGTGCAGGGCCAGGAAGTTTTTCCCATCTGAAACAATCATGCACATATACAAATCTACCATCCGCCCGTGCATTGAATACTGCTGCGATATCAGGTCGGGTGCTCCTACTATCCACCTAGGACTCCTTGACGAAATTCTACGGAGAATTTGCAATGGGATCGATCCCAACTTGGCAGTTTGGATACATTCACTTTCTCACAGGCGCAGTGTGGCTTTCCTGTGTCACTTCTACAAGTACATTCACGGCTTCTGCTCTGATGAACTTAGCTCACTGGTGCCCCCTATATAGGAATTTACTCGAGCCACAAGATAAGCAACTAGGTCCCATCCTTTTACTGTGAAACCAATGTTGCTCTGTAGAGAAATAATCTTAATAACAGAAACTGAACTGCAAAAAAGATAGAATATTAAAAAGATATTCAGACAGCTATCGAATGGCATACACCTTCATTCCTAGTGAGGTCTATGAGATTCGGCATGATGTCTACGAGGTACAAGAGTCTTTCTTCGGATATATCTACCAAAGTAGATATCATTCCTTTCCTTAACTGAGCTGTGTTTGTTAGCTGTACATGCAAGAAATTTAGTGACGTCCCCAACATGTTTTCTACATGTTCAATGGGGTCTAAATCGGTTGAGTGCTTCAGTTAACATAATAATCAACCACGTGGTCTCACAATCAGTTTCGTGTCAACATTCAGATGATAAGAACTGCATTCAGTCAGTTAAGTGACATTTATGGTATACGCTAGGGCGATCATGTCGCTTTCAAGACATGACTGACTGAGCAGCAGACGGTTGTCATTACTTTCCAACCAAGGCTATAGAACCCAATCTGCCCAGTTATTTAACCTATATCTGTAGGTTAGAGAAGAGACAGATTAATAACTTTCCCAAGAGTATTACGCGTAAATGAATGCAACGAATTCAACTGGTATTCGAACTCAGATCTACGATCTTCATTTCAAGCCGATATCCACTGCACTACAACGCACATCCTAGCATTAGCTTGTCTAAAAAAACTAAAAAAACAAAAACAAAACAAAAACAATTAATATTGGAAAGCATGGTCCTGGGCATGACTATAAACTGCATCCGGTAGGAAGGCCTCTGATTGGGAGGTTGTGAGGAGCATGAAACAACATCTTAATTGTTGCTGTTCCCAGGTTCACCCTGACCCGGAGTCGTAGCACTTGTTAGGGTCCCAGCTATGGGCAAATAGCTAAACCCAAAGCTGAGGCCAAAACGCTATAAAATTATAAAAATTGACTTTTATAGAAAGATATATATATAAATAGACTTTTATAGAAAAAGATACATTTTTGAAGAAAAAATATTACTAACAATACACTTTTGAAGGAAATATTACTACCATAACACATTTTTGAAGGAAAACATTATTTTTAGCAAAACATTTTTGAATACAAAAATATAAGACATTTTCAGTATTCTAAAATAAAAAAGAATAAAAATAAAATGTTCATTAAAATCTGACTAAATCAACCTTCTCGCTATAACCGAACATTAACAAAAAATACCTTAAAACCCCACCTTTTTGGCATTAAATAACCCACAGAGGTTGATATGCCGTTAAACAAAACTCAAACTCAAACTTAAACGTGAACTTGAAGATAAAATGCGACTCGGCATGATGTCTACGAGGCACAGGAGTCTTTCTTCGGATATATCCACCAAAGTATGTATCCTTCTTTTCCATAAACGAGTTGTGTTTGTTAGGTGTGGATGCAAGAAATTTGGTGACGTCCCCAACATGTTTTTTACATGTTCAATGGGGTCTAAATCTGGTGAGTGCATCAGCTAATAGAATACTTGTAAATATATATGAATATACTCGAGCCACAAGATTAGCAACTAGGCCCAACCCTTTTACTATGAAACCAATAAAATGTAAACGCAAATTCTACTCCATCAGCTTCTTTTCTCGCATTTCCCGCCTGTGGAATTCACTTCCGTTTACTTGCTTCCCCGACAGCTACAATCTCCAAGAATTTAAATATAAAGTCAATAGTCATCTCCTATCTTACTAACTTGCATCCACTTTCTCTTGCTCTCATCTCATTTCTTCAGTATTCTCATCCCCCTCTTACTCACTTCCTGGCACCCCCTGTATTTTGTCACTCCCTCTCATAACTTTCCTCTTACGTAACCCCCTGCACAACAGTGGTAGTATAATGCCGTGTTTATGAATATCTCGGCTAATTTTTATTTTTATTTTTCAGTTATTGTTATTGACCTCATTGTCACTGAGTTCAAGTACACGCAGCTCGACCTAAGGATTGAACTCACAATTATTATATCGCCAAATTCTCGACAAAACGCTTCAGTCAACGGGAAAGTACATTAATCAAATGCTCTGAATATTATACAGTAAACATTTCGAATCAATGCTATGCTAATGTAGGTTACAAATCTATGTACTCTTGTATATTGTAGCCAAACTTTTAAACAAATTTTTTTTACATAACAGTATAGACGCACCAAGACGCACTCAACACGCACTTAACACAACAGCAAAGGTCACACACACACGCAATCAGTAACAATAACCACACACACACACTTCTTCCTCCCTAATAACAAACCACTAACCAGGCTAAAGCACACACACACACACACACACACACACACACACACACACACACACACACACACACACACACACAGATAAATAAAATAAGGTAGATTTAATTACGATACTACACATGGCCTATACACACAGAAGAAAATAGTTACAATAACCACGCTAACACATTTTCTTCCCCCCACCCACCGGGCTGTAGTAGCAGAGGTGCTCATAACTAACCACGTACCAGGACAAAACGCACACACACACACACACACACACACAGATATATATACAAAATAAAGTTGATTCAATTACAGCACACACAGCGAGCAAACACCACCAGATAAATCAGACACATAAGACAACAGCAATGTAACTGATATTCTTTGACCCGGTCAAAGTCACATCAACTCCCAGATCCTACGAACTGATTCCATCAGACCAATAAAACCCTAACTTGAATACACACACACACACACACACACACACACACACACACACACACACACACACCATTAGACCATAAAATAAAAAAAACAACTAGAACACACACACACACACACACACACACACACACAAACACATACACGAACACACGTACAGCAGCAGTCGATAAAGCCAGCCATTCATAGATGGGCACCTAAAAAGCATGGTCATTCTGAGGATTTTTTTTAATCGTATCACCCCGAGCAAGGCGGTAACGCCACTGATGTGCAGGGGGCTACGTAATAGTGAAAAGATTGGAAAAGAGAAAGCCGGAAACTACATCCTAAACAGGGAACAAGGGATGAGCCTCTTAACCTGTAATTCAATAGACGTTTCTCTGCCATTCTGATGATAAGATTATAGTCTCGAAATATCATAATAATAAACAGGTCATACAAACACCTCCCGACCTTCCTTTGTTTCATTCAACGCATTGTGACAGCCTTCAAGACATAACACATACAATTTTTTTTCTTTTCGTTCCTCGAGATCCTCTTCTTAGGCAACGCCTCCAAATTGTATTAGTGAACTATAGCCAGGTTTAGATCCTTTTACTTGCAATAATGTACCACTGGATCCTGGGCAAATATTGAAACCACCCACGCGAAAATTTAGGCTGATTTTCACAACAAAAACATAGCATTTTACCAAATTCCGTTTCGGCGGCAGGAGTTCTGAATAAGAAGTTCTTAGAATACTAAGCGATGCTATACTTTTAAATTTTGATAAATATTAAAAAAAAGAATTCGTCTTCTGTATTCTCCAATAATATTAGCACCTTGTCAGATTACTATCAGCGGGTGTTATATCGAAAAAAATGATGAATTAATTTTAATAACACTTCTCGCGGAGATTAAAAAAAATGAAAATAGAAAAAAGAAAAGAATCTGACACTTTCTTACATAACACAATATATTCTCAAAGTAAAAATAAATAAAATAATGACAAATAATTAAATAAAAGCCGATATCATTTTCTTAAATTTAAGATATAAAATAATATTGTAGCTTACTAGCCTTTACTGACTATCAAATTAGTCAGAATAAATTTAATAGATATAACAATTATATATATAATGTCCTGAAGAAAGAAAAAACGAAGACTTAGCTTAGCCGACGTATTCCGTATTCTGATGGCAAATGTAAGGATTGTATTTTGAAATAAGTATTTTTAACGAAAAGAAAAATGGTATTGTTTTTCGGTATTTTCAAATTTAAGGGATGTTCATAAAAATTCATCAGACTAACTGATAAGTCTCGGTAAATTATGGTGGATGGTAAGCGAATTAATTTAGTGTCTAGTAAACGAAATTTAATAAATGATATTGTTGATTTTTTTTTATTTATGATAATAATTTACATTGCTTTTATGCTTTTTGTAAGCACATACACACACATTTCTGTACTTTGCATTTTCTTGAATTCTATTGCAATGATGTTTGTATATATATATATATATATATATATATATAACGTTGCTCGGGTGTAATGAAAGCTTTAAAACTAATCCTTGGTCCTGGAGCTCAGACTCTTTGGACGTTGGCACGAAAGACTAAAAAGCAATAGTTGTTTCCAGTTAATGTGAAACCGTAGACTGAAAGAAAAATAAATGGATGTAAGTCAAATTTCCTGGTATCGATATCAAATAAGTTTTTTTCGTCGTAAACGGAATTTTGAAAGCAAAATAAGTCCTCCGAATAAATGGTACCACGGCTGAGACTAAGAACTACAATTATACCTACTTCGAGCCAAACCCGAAGCAAAAACTAAAATAAAAGGGCTGAAAAACTGATTTTGATCAGACCCGCTTTCTTTCGTTTTATATATATATATATATATTATCGATTTTCTGCACTATTGTAAGAACTGCAACCTTGAAACTTCTGAATATCGTTTATTATGTCTTTGTCTATGAGTGCATCAAATTTGATTAAAATCGGACCACTCCTTCTATAACGCGATTTTTTCGATTATCGATTTTCGGGATTTATCGGGGGTACCTCGACACAAAGCCTAGCTAAGAACACTCGCAGACGCTTATAGTACAACTGTGTAAATTTTCAAGGAAATCGGTTCAGCCGTTTCGGAGTCTATAGGTAACGGATACACACACACAGACAAAGTTCTATTTATAAATAAGTTTAGATATTTTTTCAAATAAAACTTCAAAGATCACATGTGTCGCATGATTATTTCTGCGAAGTAAACTCGCTTTGTCAGCGACCGTTTACAACATATGATTTTCGAAATTTTATTTTAAAAATATACATATTTTGCTCTGTAAATAGATAATTCTATTTACATCGAGCCGTGTGGCTGGATCTGTTTTAAGATTAATAAGATTAATATAATAGGATCTACCTTAGGACTTAATCTACATGTAACTTTCAATTTGGATCTATCTATCTATCTATCTATCTATCTATCTATCTGGAATGATTTGTTTGAACATTATTTTTGATCGATACTCGTATTTAAGTAGATATTCTGTTTTTAATTAAACAGTATTATATTTTTATATCTGCTGGCCTGATTATTTACGATAAATTTTTATGACGAAAATGTGTGCATCCGGCAGGATGACACACATTTTAAAAGGTTTTAATGCGTGATCACATGGTAGCTTCCCCTATGTGGATAGGGGTCGCAGGTTCAAATCATACCTGATGACACACCTTTTCGTAATTAAAATTTAACGTAAAGACTCAGCCAGAAGATATAAAAATATAATACTGTTTAATTAAAAACAGAATATCTACTTAAATACGAGTCTCCATAAAAAAATGTTCAAACAAATCATTTCACATTGTCGGTTGTTTATAACGAAGTTTCGTTAATCTTCGTTAATATCCGTAATTATATATATATATATATATATATATATATATATATATAGCTATTTTTTTGTATTTTTAGAATTTTATTACAATGCTTACGTGCATATGAGAGATGTCTGTGTATGTATTATTTAATGTGACCGACAATGAAAGATGGTTAAATTCTTTAATTAACATTTTATGGTTTCGAGTATCTTTACTTTACAATGTACAGAGACTTGAATAAACATTTCATAATTGAGTTTTGGCGGAAGGGAAGTTCTTTTCACTTCTGCTTGTTCTATCAGTCATCTTCAGGACGGAAGCTTAGAATGATGTTAGTTACAAATCTTTACTCCTGTCTGTCGAAAAAAATATGTCATGAATTAATCGGTTAAGATTTGAAATAGCGCTCTGTCTTTAATTTATGTTTTTTTTTTTAAAGGAATCTCACATGGTTAACTTGCGGTTAAAATTATAAACACCTGAGCAAATCAACACCATCGTTGAAACAAATCTCGTTTTTGGCGCCTTTTCTTTGAAAGGAGTTAACTTGCATCATTTGTTTATCTTATGCTAGTGATATAAAATTATGGTAGTGTTCATTAGGATCTGGCATAAATTGTTCAGGAGCGTGATGGGGATACTGATGTGGCGGTAAATTTCACGTTGTTGGGGATGGTGATAAGTACATCTGCGAGAAAGAGACCTCGTTGTAAAACCTATGTATATGGTCATGTTTTGGTTTAAGATCGGATGTACTGTTTCACTTATATTGGCTTTTGACTCTATATATTTGTATAATAGAATTTTTAGAAGTGTTTTGGTAATAACGAGATTGGATGTTTTGAACTTTTTTTTATCGACGATAATGAGTCTTATAAGAATATTATTAACAATAGTTTTTATATATTTATAGGCTATGGTCTTAATTGCTTTCTCACCTTTCATGTAGTTTGAGTTCATCTGATTGCAATAAGACAAATTGGTATCGTTTTTGCTGTGATTGAGATTAGGATTATTGCGCTTAGCAATAATTAATTTTCCGTAACAATAACTTGATTGGTTCATCGATAATATGATTTGGGAAATTTACAAAGTGCTTGTTAATATGAAACAACTTTTGTAAAAGATTGTTTTGGAAGAGGAAACATTTTGTTTGTCTGGATCGATTATTTTTTTATAACTGCTATTATATATATCGATACAGGCATCTACTTTGGTAATTGAGTAGGCAAGTATTAATACTATTAGTCTTTTTATATTAGGGTAGTATAATTAGGAGGTCAATGAAGTGGATTCCCGTGGTTCTGTAGTCAGTCATCGTTGGCTTGAATGTGGTTTACCAGATTAAAAAGACAATACTGTGCTGCACTGGACAAAATGCCGAAAAGCATCTCGTTTGGACAGCCAGTTTAACTCAAATTCTATGAAACGGCGGAGAGGCGAAATAGTGCGTGTAGATACAGGGACCAACATGGAGAAATCTGAAGATCCCGCCAAAGAACAATCTCGCTCACGTAGCCTTATCACGTTGCCGAGAGTGGATAAAAACGGTAAGGCATGATAAAGGACAGGGAATTACAACAAAAGGAAGCATAGTCTATGTTAGAAAGCACAAAAATGAAAGAGAAGAGAAAAACAAAATAAATAGAATAAAACTGTAACAAGAAAAACGTCGCAGTGAGACGAGAAGTAAAAGGTAAACAAACAAACAAACAAACAAACAAACAAACAAACAAACGGTGTCCGAAAGAAATTGTCCTTGAAGACGGAAGGTCCGAGTTACAAACGTGACAAATACATATCCGTTTCCTGCGTGGAGGAATATTTTCTTTAAGGCATTCCATTTCCATGGTAGTAGACATTAATATCATTACTAAAACACATGCTTTCACTAAATATAACGATAATAATATACAGGGTGATCTAAAAGTGGATAAAATAGGTTTAGTGTATCGATTTCAACACGTTGGGTTCTGCCACGTTATTCAAGAGCAGTCCATGAGTATCTTGATGAAACATTTCCTGAGAAATTAGCAGAAGAGATCCAATTCATTGGCTAGCACGTTTCACCTGACATCAATGGATTTCCTACTGCCCACTTTTGAAATACACTGTACCTATAAACAGTGTAGACAGAGAAATCGACACTGTAAAGAGACTAGCAGTTTCATATCTATGAAAACTACTAATTTAATTCAAACGATCATCAGTTCATATTCTTTGAAAAAGATCGCTTAGAGCAGTGCTCAATCAGAGTGTGAGAGCGTAAATAGTCATCCGCAGACAGATCTGTTTCGCTGTATTACAGCTCATCAGTACGGTTAGACATCCGGTTGCTTTTACCCAGGATTGAAACCCGACCGAATTGGCGTCAGTCGGCGATTCTACCTCTGCGCTATATATATATATATATATATATATATATAACGGTAACATATCCGTAATTGGATAGGATAATCCAAAAATCTATTTAATATTAAGAGATAGAACTGTATAGTTGATTTTCAAGGCGCAAGGCCAAAAGTATTGGGTACCCAGTGAGTATGGAACTCACTACTCAATTTTAATAGGTTCTAGCGAGACAAGCTTGCTATTACACCACATCGACGTAACAGAAAGGGATATATCTGTACAGACACTTAAATGGGTATTATCCAGAGCAATATACACTTCATCTAAACACTTTACATGATGTGTTGATGTGTGTGTGTGTGTGTGTGTGTGTGTGTGTGTGTGTGTGGAGAGAGATAAACTGATAGAGGCAGACAGATGCATTTGTTGAAAAAAATTAATTGGATCTTGTCAAGGTTGATAATAGGTTTAACAGATTTAAAGTAACTCTGAGAAAATCATGGGATCGTGACTGTTTATGAAATATTTTATATTTCAAGTAATTAGCATAAAAAATCAGAGGTGAAAAAGTTTATCGTAACAAAAACTAAATCTAAACTTACCTAATGAGAAATAATGCATTTCTTAAGTGTCAGTCAGTTAAAGTGCCATACGTGATACACGCTTGGGCGATCATGTCTCGAAAGAGAAATGACTGACTGGGCAGAAGATTATCCCGCAGTAGGTTGCCATTGCTTTCTGCGGTAGACTGGTTGCCGACCAAGGCTATAGAACCCAATCTGTCCTGTTATTTAACCCATAACTGGAAGGAATAGACGGATTAATACCTTTCCTAAGGGTATTTGCGCGTAAGTGAATACAATGGATTCAACTGGAATTCGAACTCGGCTCCCCGGTTTCTCGTTCCGAGCCGATATCCACTGTACCACATTAAGTGTAATAATCCAAAAAAAAAAAAAAAAAAATCAGCCGCTTCTTTTCGCTTATAATATTTGAAACTCAGAAATAATTAGTCAGTAATGGAATCTATTGCAATATTGTGGCAGAATCAGTTTAAGAAAATTTGCAATGTAATTTTCCTAAAGGATCCAACACCGACTTCAAATATATAAAGTATAGCCACTTTTGATTTTTGATCAAGAGTTATGATTATTTGTAGTTTTACTGAAATAATTTGTATATTTCTTAGATATTTTTCCTAACGTTTTCTTTCTAATTAATCCATTTGTCGGGAAATTGTTTTTTTTTAAGTCCTTAAACTGTTATTACACTTTCCAATATTGATAGCATTTTTCTTCCTAACCTTTTGTTAGAAGTAGTGTGGAACGTCAACATCTTGTTTATGTCAGTATTTTATCTCAAGTTACATGTTCAATCCATTTGAGTTGTTACCGTTGCTGAAGGTCATCAAGATGTTCTTTTTTATTTAGAACTGTTCTTTGTGTTTTTATGGTGCCAGCCCACGAGGTCCGAAAAGGATGATCCTCGCAAAGATCTACACGTTTTATTCACTCGAAAATGAAAAAAAAAATAGTTCAATACACTATATTTTCAAGTAATTTTAGAGCCTCGTTCTAGAAGTAGAAATTAAAGGTCGTTAATTACATTGTTGTCCTAATCCTTCTTGTTATATTTACAACGTTTTAGCTGAGTTTTTTTCACCACTGCACTAGCCAAATATTGAACTCACAACTCTTTGGGTCAATTTAATGAATCTAATCAACACTTTTAGCCACTGAGCCATGTGTCCTCAAGACACTTAGAAAACTCTCTAAGTGACATAACTATATAAGAGTTAAGGGGAGATAACTATTCGGAAGTGGTATGACACACGGAGCGAGAGCAATATGCCACAGGGATGGAAATAAAGGTTTTAGTTCGAAATTCAAATCATCTGAATAAAGTCGGGGCGTACGACGGCCGAAACGCCGTGAATATGACAATAAAGATGTTATATAAGAAGACAGTGTCGGTACCGTCACGTGCGGTCGAACGTGGATCTCCGGACAACAAATGTGTCTGTTGAATAGATTGTGCTACTAGGGATCAGGTGACCATAATTATCTAAACTTATTTATAAATGGAACTTTGTCTGTGTGTGTATCCGTTACCTATAGGCTCCGAAACGGCTGAACCGATTTCCTTGAAATTTTACACAGTTGTACTATAAGCGTCTGTGAGTGTTCTTAGCTAGGTTTGTGTCGAGGTACCGCCGATAAATATCGAAAATCGATAATCGAAAAAATCGGGTTATAGAAGGGGTGGTCCGATTTTGATCAAATTTGATACACTCATAGACAAATACATAAGAAACGATATTCAGAAGTTTCAAGGTTGCAGTTCTTACAATAGTGCAGAAAATCGATAATATATATATGTATAAATCGATACCAGGAAATCAAAATTTGACTTACATTCATTCATTTTTCTTTCAGTCTACGGTTTCGCTTTAACTGGAAACATTGTCTTTTGTGCCAATGTCCAACGAGACGAGCTCCAGAACCATGGATTAGTTTTAAAGCTTTCATTACACCCGAGCAATGCCGGCCTATACTGCTAGTTAATATATAAAGCACTCAGGCAGTAGTTTGATTGTGTTCTGGGTTTCAGTGTATTCTGGGTATTTATTATTCAGTGTTTTTTGTTGCTTCCGGTGTTCTACAGCGTCATTGTGTATTATTCGAAGGATTCGTTAGTACGTTGACTTTACGCAAAGATACCGAAAATATCATAATTCGCTAACAGCGAGTTACCAAAGTTCCTTCAGATTAACGTTATAGAAGTGGTCGACAAAAATAACTTTTGTAACAAAAGATAAGGACAACAGTCCGCACAATGTAAATATTTACAATACCTCGTCTTAGAAATATAGACAAATATCGAAGGTCGTTGTAAACAAGATTCAAAGATGGAAGTTATTAGTGAGTGGGACATAATCAATAGGAAGTTAGAGATCAAGTACTTAAAACTTCTTTGTTACGACGAAAGAGAAAAGCCGGCGATCTACACAACAATCAGCCAGCCAGGAATATGTTGGATATCTTGATGTTTATGTGCGGGTGTGTTTGTTAGACAGAAGGATTCACCTCTTGATACGCTGATCGACTCTATTCTTATTTTTAATCAAGGGAGAAATATCTTGCCAACGTGAATCATTAATAGGGTTGGTGAACTTTGAAGTGGATCAGGGATTCTACCCAGTTATTCGCCTCTACAACTCGTGTGCATTTATATAAATAAAGATGCGGCTTTGGCCCGTGACAGGCGTAAACTGTAGGCGGTGTGGCAGGGATAGAAGTAAGAAAAAAAAACCTAAACAAAAAGAAGAAACACTGAAACATAATCGTGAGTTGCATATAAATGAAAGAAAACATGCAGAAACTAAACAATAACCGCGGCCGCAAAGCTTCGCGCGCAGACGCCCATATTTGCATAAGAAAACTAGTATTTGAATGAATAAATTATAAATCAGTGAAGATAGGAAAGTAGACTGACCCAATCCAACATACAATCACTATAGTAGCAAATGGTACTGAATTTTCACACACACACACACACTCACACATATATATATATATATATATATATTGGTCATGTTTCAATCCTGGCTAGAACCAATCGGATGTCTAGCCGTAATGATGAGCTGTGATATAGCAAAACAGATATGTCTGCGGATAACTATATATATATATAGATAGGTGTGAGTTTGTAACCCTGGGTTTCACGTTTTTGCGATCGTCAGACAAACTGATTAATTACAATTAATCAGTTTGTCTGACGATCGCAAAAGCGTGAAACAGACAAACTGATTAATTAAAATTAATCAGTTTGTTTGACGATCGTAAAAGCGTGAAACCCAGGATTACAAACTCACACCTATCTATATGAATATGTCTGCTCTATCACTGATATTGAGCGCTTTTAAATAAGTACCACGCATATATAATTATGTAAACAATATAATATATATAATAAATTGCATATTTATATATATATATATTGATATTTATAATTATATACATACACTTTTCACACACACACACACACACACACACACACACACACACACACATATATATATATATATATATATATATATATATATATATATCCAAGTGAATACAGAACGAAGAAAGAATTTTTACAACGTCCAAAATATTAATTTAAAACAGTGCTCGAATGTATAATATATAGAGCTGTGAATATTTATTATAAATTATATTTTAGATCATGTACATAATTTATTTTATTCCCCTTTCACTAATCCCCACCAACATCCCAAACACAACTGACCAAATATATATAAGAAAAGAGGCTTTTCATTCCTATCCACACAGCCTGATGAGACATTGAAGTTTCAATGTCGAAACAAATGTACCATTTTTAGTGGATATATATATATATAAAAATATGTGCATGTTCTAAAATATAATTTATAATACACACACACACACACATATATATATATATATATATATATATATAGATAGATAGATATAATTATACAAAGTAACTACGATTTTTAATCTATTTGCTACTATAGTGATATATATATATATATATATATGTGTGTGTGTGTGTGTGTGTGTGTGTGTGTGTGTGTGTGTGTGTGTCGTATGACACACATTTTCGTAACAAAAATGCATCATAATTACTCAGGCCGGTAGAAATAAATATATATACTGTTTGATTATGAACATAAAATCTGCTTAAATACGAGTATTGATCAAAAATAATGTTCAAACAAATATTTTCAAATTGTCGGTTTGTTTATAACTAATTTCGTTAATCTTCGTTAATTTCCGTAACATGCTTACATTTGTTGACATTAAGATACATTTCAGTGCAGATATGGTTATTTGCGTGAATAGAGAATTGTGTTTTATAAGCTTGATTTAATTTAGTTTAGACTGTTAGTCATTCGTAGTCGAGAGGTCTAAGATGCGCCCATCACCTAGTGGCTTCCCCTATGTTGATAGGGGTTGCAGGTTCGAATCCTGCCGAATGATACATATTTTCGTAACAAAAAATTATCGTAAATATCAGGCCCGTAGAAATAAATACATATTTAATGTTTGATTATATATAGATTATCTACTTAAATTCGAGTATCGATAAAAAATAATGTTCAAACAAATAATTTCAAATACTAATTTTAACGCTCTCGGCGACTGACGTATATTTACATTGTATGTGATAGGCTAAAGTCCGCCTTCCTCTACCGAGCCCGGATAGTTCAGAGGTAGAATCGCCAACTGATGTCATTTTGGTCAAGTTTCAATCCTGGCTAGAAGCAATCGGATGTTTAGCCGTACTGATGAGCTGTGATATAGCAAAACAGATATGTCTGCGGATAACTATATAAATGTATATAATTGTACAAAGTAACTACGATTTTTTAATCTATTTGGTTGCCCAGAATGTTCATGCTTATTTTTAATCGTTTGTGTTCCAACACATTAGGACAGGACAAATTTATCGACAGATATAATAAACCTACATTTCCGATTGCCGTAGACATCAAAACGATTTCTAGAGCATAAAATTTTTTAAATTACTTAAATCGTGTCAATTTTGTGTCCCTATGAAAATGATATTTATAAGGTGCATTTTAAGCAATTGTAAAGGCAAATATGCCTCGCAAGCAATAAAAAAGTTAAACGCTGTTTACGGTGAAGGTGCTTTAGCTGACAGAACTGTCCGCAAGTGGTTCGTAATTGTAGAGTTATGAATTGAAGGTTTATTGATGAAGAATGCTCAGGCAGCCCCCTAAGTACAGGTCACGACAAAATTAAGGAGTAGATTGAGAATAACCCGTATTAAACGACGCTGGAATTGGCAGAAACAGTACATTTACCAACATCCGCCATCCATGAGCATTTAGTGAAGTCTGGGTACACAAATTACGACAAAGTTTGAGGACCACTTGATCTGTGTGAAAATGTTTTGAATCGAATTTCTATCTGTGATTTGCTGCATAAACGTAATAAAATTGCATCCTTTCTGAGGCAAATTCTGATAAATGATGAGAAATGAATTGTTTACCACAATGCTCAGCGAAAAAGATCCTGGAGTAAAGGATATGAGCCAATTTAGCCAAGTTTAAGCAGGTCTTCATCCTAAGAAAGTCATGCATCTGGTAGGATTGAAAAATAATCCTGTATCATGAGCTTCAGCCAAGTAAACAGTCTATTGATTCTAAAAAGCAAGTGGATGAATTATCTAATTCAGTTTGTTCATGTCAGTCAGTTTAAGTGCCATACGTGATACGCGCTTAGGCGATCATGTCTCGAAAGAGACATGACTGACCGGGCAGAAGATTATCCCGCAGTAGGTTCCCATTGCTTTCTGCGGTAGACTGGTTGCCGACCAAGGCTATAGAACCCAATCTGTCCTGCTATTTAACCCATAAGTGGAAGGAAGAGACGGGTTAATACCTTTCCCAAGGGTATTTGCGCGTAAGTGAATACAATGGAATTAACTGGAATTCGAACTCGGCTCCCCGGTTCCTCGTTCCGAGCCGATATCCACTGTACCACAACGCACACCTGTTCATGTAAATTATTTAATTTAATCTGTTCATATAAAAATCGAGTTCATATCTCCGACTATATGCGTCAAGATGTTTACCAATATACCTTATTTCATATCTATCTATCTATCTATCTATCTATCTATCTATCTATCTATCTATCTATCTATCTATCTATCTATCTATCTATCTATCTATCTATCTATCTATCTGGGCATCTCGGCGTGGTGTAATGGTTAGTAAGCTTGTCTTGCTAGAACCTATTACAACTGAGTAGTGTGTTCAGTCCTAACTGGGTACCATACTTTCGGCTTTGTGTCACACCTAAGCGGTGCTTAAAAGATCTATCTATCTAAGCCTGTTCATATCTTCGCATTTATCAATTTAAGCCGGTTCGTAACTATATCTAAAATTAAAAGACTGATACGAGCCCCTATTTTATGGTAATGGTTAGATAACTTATATCTCATTAGCATTTCATGAATAAAGTTCTTTTTTTTTTTTTACTGGATGCATTAATGCGATAGATTTTTGTGTCAGAACTGACTTTAATTTAATAATTAATAATTTGAATCTCACTCTGGTCAGAAATCTCCGAATACAACTTTCATTTCGTGATCGCTCCTGACTTGGCTGACCGGCTGCAACCACTCTCTCACCGGCGTGACATGGCTTCCCTGTGCCTCTTCTATAAGTACTTTCACGGCTTCTGCTCCGATGAACTTAGGTCATTGGTGCCGCCTAGGTACGAATTTACACGAGATACTAGATTAGCAATTAGGTTCCACCCTTTTACAGTGAAACAGATAAGATGTAACCGTAATTTCTACTCCAACAGCTTCTTTTCTCGCTCTTCCCGCCTGTGGAATTCTCTTCCACATGCCTGCTTTCCCGACATCTATTCTCTGAAACACTCTCACCATCTAACCAACCCTCATTCTCGGAACCCTTACCTGTCTATCCTCCTCCTTCTGATATTTCCTATATGTAACCATCCTTTTCCCATCACTTCCCCGACCCTATGTAATCCCCTGCGCAATAGTGGCAGTGGAATGCCTTGCTCAGGGTGAAACGATTAAATTAAAAAAAAATTAATAATTTATCCAACGTTCATAATATTGTGTAAGACTAAGATTATGTTAGAGTCACTACAAAATTGATGCATACTATTTTATATTGGCTAACAGCGTTAAGAATTTAGCCACAGGCATTCTATCTTTTTATGTTCTCTTCACGCTAATGATTATTAGAAAGTCATGAAACAAGGTCTACCTGTGCTATAGATTTTCACAAAATCAATGTTGGCATGACATAAAACCAGTATTTGAAATCTTACCTTTACACTGGTTCCTATTTTGGGAAACAACATTCGAAGTCTTATCTTTACAATGGGACTACATTGCAAAACTGCATGCAACGTCTTACCATTTTATTTCGTTTTAACCCCGACTATTTTCACCGTTAAGAAATAGGAAACGATCGCAAACCGAGATGCGTACCGACTCATGTGCTTCTAAAATATACTTGTGTGGTTCTCTAAATATCGATTGATTCTAATAGGGTTATATTTGTTTCTTTACAAATCACATGGTTATGATTGTTTAAGGATTCGAGTTTTGTTTCACCATCATAGACGTTTCCACTTGAAGGCACACTCTGAATCAGTGTGATTTCTCATCTTCAGCAAGCAGACCCATATGATTATGTATGTATGTATGTATGTATGTATGTATGCCGCATTCACCCTAGTCGGGTTGAGCGGGCTTCCTCCCTGACGGAGCAAGTCTCATTGGGATTTGTTTAAGGGCAGGGTCCCAAGTCCTACCCCGTTATTTAACCCATAACTGGAGGGAACGGACGGATTAATACCTTTCCCAAGGGTACTAGTGCGCAAGTGAGTGCAGTGTGCTCGACTGAAATTGGAACTCGGCTCACCGATTTCCCCCTCCAAGCCGACATCCACCGCACCACAACGTACATCCGTGAACGCTAACAGCACCTGGTATTCCCAAGTGGTCACCCACGTAAGTACTGACCAGGCTCAACGTTGCTTAACTTCGGTGATCGAGCGGGAACCGGTGTATTCAACGTGACATGACCGTTATTTCTATATTTTATAGTGAGTGTTAAAGAGCCATATGATTGGCTCTTTAACACTCACAAAAATCACCCGTGGTTTATAATGAAACTATAACTAGTGGACTTTAGTTACGGTTTAAGTATGTACTTCACTCGGGGCAGATTAACTTTTAAATTCATAGTTATCCTTTTCCTATACTGGCTGTCGACCTCAATTTTTGTTTGATAAATTTATATGTGTGATTAATTTTAGTTTTTGCATTTCGCTATTCTGATTTTTGTCGTGAGAGAACCAACAGGGATGAAACTTATAGAGTAACGAGCATGAAGATCAGAACGATGTTAAGAAAAAGTCTAAATGTGAAATAACTTTTTATTTTAAGTCTTCATAGAACATTTTATCAAGGAAAAAATAAGGATATAACAATCCACTTTCTTCTATGTTTCCAGTGAAATTTTCCTGACTCTCAATACTCTAACTTACGATTTTATGTAAATAGATGGCAAGAACAGTGTGCGAAGGATAGAAAAATACAGACATTGCTAATGTACTCTCATACATATGAGAGTACATTTTGGAGAACTATAATTGCCAACCGCCTAAAAGGACACGACTCATAAAAGAAATATGATTTGCTGACTCACACAATTAAAATGATACATTAGAGTTATTATATACAGTAGCGAACATAAAGATCAGAACGATGTTAAGAAAAACTTTAAATGTGAAATAACTTTTTATTTTAAAGCTTCATAGAACATTTTATCAAAGAAAAATTAGGAAATAAAGATAAATTATATTATTCCGAAATATAAAGCTCAATAAACTTATTTTGATAAAGTTTTAAAACATTCGAAAAAATAGATGATCAAAAACATCAGCGCTATTAAAAAATCTTACTATTATAATGGATACATCATATCCAAATGAAAATCGCATTCATAATTCATTAGTACTTGATGTGAAAAACCTTTATTTTCAATAACTGCTTTACATCTTTTGCTACATGAGCGAATTAATGTCTTGCATTCATTAACGGATATTTTCTCCCATTCTCCTTTCAAATTCGACCAGAATTCTTCGACGTTTGTTGGATTCTTTTCCTTAGCTCTTTCATTTAGTAACATTCTCAATAGGACTCATGTCTGGGCTTTGAGCAGGCTACTCCACAACAGTAACATCCTCCTAAGGAATAAATGTCTTAACAGACTTCGCTATGTGACATGGCGCGTTATCTTGCATAAATACAGCTGGTTGATTAATTGCAGTTCTCAAATTAAGTGCGACATATTTTTTCAATATCTCTTTGTATACAGTTGCGGTAATTTTACCGTGTGGCCTAACAAGAGGTCCTGTACCATCAGATGAAATCATGGCAAACACCATCACACTTTCTCCTCCAAATTTAACGCTGCTTTTAGTACACCGAGGCAAATATGGTTCCTTAGGACTGCGTCGAACGAACCTTCTCAACTATTTCTGATGACGTTTTATGCAGTTTCTTTCTTTGTTTCTTCGTTTTTTCTCCATTTATACTTGATTTTTTAGTCTTGTTTCTTTATTCTAAATCTTTCTTTTACCCTCTTTTCTTTTAGTTTTTCTCTTTCTTTCTTTCTTTCTTTCTTTCTTTCTTTCTTTCTTTCTTGCACAGTCGGTTTTGTCTTTTCTTTCTTTTATTTAATTTTTCTTTCTCTATCTTTTCTCTTCCTTTTAGTCTCTTTTTTTCTAATAAAGTTTTAGTATTTTTGTTTTATTTCTAGTATCTTTCTTTCTTTGTTTATTTCTTGTATTTTTCTCTTTCTTACTGTTATAAATAGATACTAATCGTTATAATAGTTTGCATCAACTGATTCTAACGGTATTCTAACGAATACTCTATCAGAACTCCCTGGGAACTTTTTTCTTGAACTCTTTTTGAGTTCTTTATTTAAAAAGTCTTGCCTGGTTAATTTGTGTTACCGAGAGTATTTTATTTACTTCACAGGAAATTCACAGGTTTTTATTTTCCTTTTCGTTCGTTCGTTTGTTTGTTTGTTTTTTCTTCATAAAGTACTAACCTTCAAATGGCATTTGACAAAATTTGGGCCAGTCGGATTATTAGTTTAAAAATTACAGTTATTTAAGTAAAGATACTGTTGCAAGTTTTAAAAAATAATGGAAAAATTTGAATTTCGTGGGTTGATAAAGCATTGCCTTCTGATGGGGAAACTTACTGTTCAAGTAAAGCAATGGCTTGATAAGTCTTATTCGGACTCTGCTCCGTTAGAAACAACGGTTAAAAGGTTGTATTCTGACTTTAAACGCGGTCGTACAGACAAAAATGATGCTGAACGCTCAGGTTGCCCAAAATCGGTTGTTGTCCCGGAAAATACAAAAAAAAAAAAAAAAAAAGAAAAAAAGAAAAAAGAAAAAAGAAAATTTCACAAACCCGTCTTGGCCGATCGTGGATTGAAGTTGCGTGAGATAGCAGAGGAGTTGATCATACCAGAAGGCAGCGTATTCATTATTTTGCATAAATATTTGAAAGCTGTGTTTGAAGTGAGTGCCGCGTTTGCTCACAGTCAATTAAAAAAAACAACGCGTCAACAAGTCAAAGCGTTGTTTCCAACTGTTTTAACGCAAGAACAAGAAGATTTTTTTCGTAAATATGTAACAATGAATGAAACATGATTCTACCAGAGTAAAATTGGCAGTCAGCTGAGTGGACAGCAGCAGGTGAAAGCCGTCCAAAGCGACCAAGGTCACAACTATCAAAAGGCAAGATTTTGGCCTCCGTATTTTGGGATGCACAAGGTATTTTGTTCATCGATTACCCTGAGAAATAAGAACCATCAATAGCGAATGTTGCATATCATTATTGGAGCGCTTAAAGTAAGAAATCGCCAACAAACGGCTATAAATGGAGAATAAAAAATAAATTTTTCACCAAGAAAACGCACCGTGTCATAAGTCAAAGGCAACTATGGCAAAACTACATGAATTGAACTTCGAATTGCTTCCGTATCCACCCTATTCTCCAGATCCGGCCCCCAGCGACTACTGGCTGTTTGCAGACCTCAAAAGAATGCTCCAGGGAAAGAGATTTGGCTCCAATGAAGAAATCATATTGGAAACTGAGGTGTATTTTGAGACCAAAGACAAATCGTTCTACAAAAAAGGCATCGATGTGTTATAGAAGCGTGGGAATCAGTGTATCACTCTAGAAGGAGACTATGTTGATGAATAAAGTAGAATTTTGCCTAAAAGTTGTTGTTTTATTAGTTAGGCCTGGGATTTATTGAGTGATGTGTGAGTCTCTTTTTTTCATTCTTATTAATTTTCTCTTTCTATCGCCATCTTTCTTTTTTTTTTTTAGTCCCTTTCTTTTTTTATTTGTCACTTTTCCTTTTCCTTGCTTTCTTTCTTGTTTTTAAATTATCTCTTTCTTTCACCATCTTTTCTTTCTTTCTTTCTTTCTTTCTTTCTTTCACTATATATTTTTCCGTTTAGTTTCTTTTTATGTTTCTTGTTTTTTCTAGCCACACGCCATTTGCTTCCGCCATTTTGTCTGTTCGGCTAGTCACTTAGAAAATATAATCTCCGTATTTGCTTATATTCCATCTGTCAGACAGATTCCTTGATTGTCTTTAAATCGTCTGTCGCTTCCCACCTTTTCCACTTTTCTTTGTCTATGTCGCAATTTCACCAAACGACTGACCGACAAAACCAACCAAATTTACTTCTAATCAATGATAGTTTAGGAGGGATTTTTTTCTTGACAAGCTACGGAGTTTCGTCCAAAAACGAAACGACACATGAACACGCATTTACGGTTCCAATCTCAGACGCATTGTCATTTTTATTTTGCATTAATTTTTAAGCTTTTAGATGAAAACCACCGAATGATAATGATAATGATGAGTTTAACCGTTTCTACTCTGAAAGGTTTTTTTTTCCCCCGAAAATAGTTTTCTCATTTCCAGTAATTATTATTGCTCTTTCTAGTACTGATAGGGATTTACTTCTTCATCTTTTCTTTGAAATAGTTTGGAAAGTCAACATCTGGATTATTTTATTACTAGTTGCCTCGTGCCGTAAAAAATGACGGCAAATTATTTTTGCCGATATGCCGTAGCACAAATACACCAACAAAGAATCAATTCACCACCATAGTTTCATGAGTAACTTTCAAAAATCCATCTAATATCATTTATGTACTAACGATAGTAATAAAGAAGAACTGACAACTCTAAAATTAAATACATTAATTCATTAGAAAAAAGTAAACTCAACACTGGTTTAAAAACAACGTAGGCAAAAATAAGCAGAAACTACGTAAACGTAACATTATATGGTTTAACGCACCATTCAGCCGTATGGTCCAAACGAACATTGGAAAATACTTTCTGTATTTAATTCACAATCATTTTTAACAGAATGAAAATAGCGTTTTATTTACGTACGTTTATGAAGAACACATAAAAAAAATAATCATAAAATATGGAAATAAAGTATATAAACGCATTTGTTGTCCTTTAAAACTCATATATATTTTCCGTTCTCTCCTCAATCTTTCTCTTCACTCTCTCTAAACTTCTTTCTCAAGTAATGAGAAGGTAACCTTCAAGTAAAAAGAGGAATAAAAAAAGACCCCAGCAATACGGAGGAAGTTTGTTACCCACAGGTTACCACCTCCCCCGGAGCGTGACAGGTGGGATATATATATATATATATATATATATATAATGGTCTTTATAAAAATAATTGGGATTTTATCTTCAGATTCACGTTTAAGTTTGAGTTTGAGTTTTGTTTAACTGTATATCAACCTCTGTTGGTTATTTAATGCCAAAAAGTTAGGGTTTTAAGGTATTCTTTTAATGTTCGCTTATAGCGAGAAGGTTGATTTAGTCAGATTTTGAGTTTGAGTTTTGTTTAACGGTATATCAACTGCTGGGGATTATTTAATGCCAAAAAGGTGGGGTTTTAAGGTATTTGTTTTTTAATGTTCAGTTATAGCGAGAAGGTGGATTTAGTCAGATTTTAATGAAAATTTTTTGTTTTTATCCTTTTTTATTTTAGAGAAGTGAAAATGTCTTCTAGTTTTGTATGTAAAAGAATTTTTGCTGAGAATAATTTTTCCTTCAAAAAAGTTATGGCAATAATTTTTTTCTTCAAAAATGTATCTTTTTCTATAAAAGTCTATTTTTATGTATATATTTCTATAAAAGTGTATTTTTATACTTTCATAGTGTTTTGATTCTAGTTTAGGGGTTAACTATTTGCCCATAGTTGGTACCCTAACAGGTGCTACCACTCCGGGTCAGGGTGGATCTGGGAACAACAGCAATTAAGAGGTGGTTCTATGCTCCTCACAACTTCCCGATCAGAGGCCTTGCTGCCGGATGCAATTTACCGTCATGCTCAGGTCCATCAAGTTCACGTGATAACAACTTTAGGCTTTTATTTTGTTGAAAATCCTCAATAATGTAGTTCCTGCTATTTGGTAAAGTTTTTGGTTTGTAATTCTTTAGGGCCAGTCAACTAAAGTATTGTTCTTACTAAGACCTACAGGTTTCATTCGCTCAAAGTACTGCATAGACATATGTGTATATCTTTGGGGATATACACATATGTATATACAGTAATTAACCATTGATAATGCTAATATTAGCCGTCTACTTATAAGGAAAGATTTAGCATTCATTTAACGAGGAGCCAGTGCTACTTGCACTTGAAATTTTAAAAATCTTTCTCTTAAAATAGTTTTTTTTTCAGGAAAATAGGTTTCTCAAGTACAGTAAATGTTATTCCTTTCTAGTAATGATGGGAGTTTCTTTCCTAACCTTTTCTTTGAAGTATGTCATTATTTTCTCTTCGTGCTAAATCCGTTATACATTTTAGTTGATGCTACTGTTGGAAGTTTTCAATTATGCGACTTATGTCATTTGGAAAAGATCTTTGTTTTTAAATCTGAGCTGTCAGTTCACTGATGAAAATTTCCCTCACTAAGATCTACTGGCTATAAAACCAGTAGGTCTTAAAGAGAAAAATTTTTCCCCCGAGAGCTTTTTATTCAATAATCTGAGAAAACGGTTGTATAGAGCCGAGTGTTTACCCATTTCTGAACGAGTAAAGCGCCATGTATGACATCAGTTTGAGAGGCTCGATTTGACGGGGTTATTTAATATCACTTGTGTTCTTAGGTTAATGGTTTGGTTTTGTGACTTGAGTTGAGGGACGAAACCCACACTAACAATGAGAATCCTTAGTGAACTTTAATAGAGACTGGATGAGCATTGGTTATTAAAGAAAATACAACCATTTTCTCATATTTACATACCTTGATATGCGCACTATTTGTTATTTTCTTTTGGCTTTTACGACTAACATCAAATTATTTGTGCGCAGGCCATTCGTTATTGATAGGGGGTTCAAATATTGTCTCCTTCTCTAATGGTTCTTCATATTCCAACGACAATTTAGTTCTTTCTCCATTTGGCTTGTGTACTTCTTCGTCTTTCCTTAGTTTTTCCTTTAAGAACTTCTTCGTTGATATTTTGTTGACCTTATTCATAAATAATCTTTTAGTGAATATTCCGACGAATTTTCTTCATATTTTCTCCCTTTCCTTCATCCATTTTTCCTTCCACGCTTTATTCTTCTCTTTTAAGTTACTTTTCTTGGAATGGGGAATTTTATTAATTTAAAAAAAAATTATTATCATTAATTTTTCTTTCTCAATTTCTTTCATTTCTTTTTTGTTGTCTTTATTTGTTCTTGAAACTATATTTCATAATTTCTTTTTTATCTTTCTTATTCGTTTTATTAATGTTAAATCCTCTGTTTCATTTTCCGACTATTGTTTGTTTTATTTTTTGTTCTTTTAGATTTTTGTTACTTTTCGTTTTTTTCTATTTTACTTTTCCTTTCTTTCTTTCTTTCTTTCTTTCTTTCTTTCTTTTTTTTTTGTTGCTATAATTATTTTGCCTTTCATCTTTCGTTTCTTTCTTTCTTTCTTTCTTTCTTATGATGCTATTAATGTTTTGTCTTTTATCTTTCGTTTCTTTCTTTCTTTCTTTCTTTCTTTCTTTTGTTGCTATCACTATTTTGCTTTTCATCTTTCGTTTCTTTCTTTTTTTCTTTCTTTCTTATGATGCTATTAATCTCTTGTCTTTCACCTTTCGTTCCTTTTTTCTTCTTTCTTTCTTTCTTTCTTTCTTTTGTTGCTATCAGTATTTTGTCTTTCATATTTCGTTTCTTTCTTTCTTATTTTCTTTCTTTCTTTCTTATTTTCTTTCTTTCTTTCTTTCTTTCTTTCTTTCTTTTGTCACTGTCACTCCTTTTTCTTTCTTCTTTCATTTTTTCTTTCGTTTTGTTCCTTTGCTTTCATTCATTCTATTAGTAATATCAGTCTATTTTCTTTCGTTTCTTTTATTTTCTTTCATAGTTTCTTTCTTTTTTTCCTTATATTACTATCATTGTTTTCAATTTTTTTCTTTCTTTCTTTTTCTTTCTTTCTTTCTTTCTTTCCTTCTTTTGCTACTATCAGTCTTTTGTATTTCAGTTTTCACTTCGTTTTCTTTCTTTGTTTTGTTCTCTTAGTGCCATTTAGTTGTCCTCGGTGAAACAGGCAACGTGTCTTTGGGAACAAATGTCTTCAATCTTGTCTTCAACTATCTAATTCGCAGATGCCGAGACAATCTACGTGACAGATTGACAGTCTAGAAGGCCGATTAACTTTTGTTCAAGTAGAGATAAATTTACTCTATCTTATTATTACAACGTTTTATCACACCAAAATAGATAAATAAATTCTTCGATCGCTAAAGTAAATAGGGTGAAGTCAAAGATGCAGGTTTCAAGGAGACTTGAACTGGCATTGAACACAGCTGAAGTCTGTCTTACATGGGCGTCGTCATAACCACTTCAGTCACGAAAACATCAATGGTTAAGCATTCTGCTACACTTTACATTAAAATTCGTATATGCGGACTAGTGAAGGATAGCATATTTTTAAATCATAGTTTTCGTCTCCATAGATGCAACATCTTAAGCCTTTAGCTACTCTATCACTATTTTTTTTTTATAAGCGTTTCACCCCGAGCAAGGCATGTCACTGCCACTATTGCGCAGGGGGCTACATAGAGTGGAGAAAGGATGATTAAATATAGGAAATGTCAGAGGGTGGGTGATAGGCGGGTAAGGATACCGAGAATGAGGGTTGGGTAGATGAGAGCGCTCTGAGAATAATTGGGAGTTAGTGTGATAGGCGGTGTCTATTGACCCTACATTTAAACACCTGGAGATTGTAGCTGTCGGGAAAGCAGACTTGTGGAAGGGAGTTCCACAGGCGGGAAGCGCGAGAAAAGAAGCTGTTGGAGTAGAATTTACGGTTACATCTTATTTGTTTAACTCTAAAAGGGTGGGACCTAGTTGCTAATCTAGTATCTCGTGTAAATTCGTGCATAGGCGGCACCAGTGATCTACGCTCATCGGAGCATTTTCATGGCAAAAGTTCAGACGAAGTTCAATCTTTACATTCGCCAGTTCAACCTATACAGCTAAAACTCGCCTTGCTACGCCGACGGAGGTGAATCGCATCTAATCTCTCCATATTCTATTTGCAAGCAAAAAGTCCCACACAAACATTTTTTCCACCCAAAACCCAAATTTTTTCGTGGAAGAGGCACCAATGGGGAGACTTAGCGAACGCTGCAACCATAATTCTTTCAAGTCAAAGGTCAATCATTGACTATACTCTATATACTCACTATATCTGTTAAGTGCCATATGTGATACACGCTTATGCGATTATGTCTCAAAAGAGACATAACTTACTGGGCAGAAGGTTTTCCAGCAGCAGTTTGATATTTTATTCTGCGGTAGAGTGGTTGCCAAACAAAGCTGCATAACCCAATCCGTTTTTAAATTTAACCCATAGCTGAAGGGAGAAGTGACGGATTCATACATTTTCCAAAATTATTTACGCGTAACTGAATGCAACGAATTCAACTGGATTTTGAACTCTGCCTTCCAAATTTTCGTTCCCCGCCGATATCCACTGCAACACAACGCACATCCTGTCATACATCACGTGCAACGAAAATATTTCTTGTGGTTGGAGATGTTCAAACTTTAGAAGGCTGGCTATTAAAATGCTCTATTTAAACTAAGAAGTTGCATCATAGATATTAATTTTTTTTACTCGCGTGAAAAAAAATCAAAGCAGAGAGTCAGAGCACAAAAAACATTGACAGAAGATATTCCCGCAGTAGGTTGCCATTACATTTTACGGTAGACTGGCTGCCAAACAAATCTATAGCATCTATCTTGTTATTTAACCCATAGCTAAAGGGAAGAGACTTAATATCTTTCATAAGGGTATCTGCGCGTAAGTGAAAGCAACAAATTTAACTGGAATTCGAACTGGTCTTTTCGATTTCTTCTTTCGAGCCGATATCCACTGCACCACAACGCCCACTTCCTAATTTTATATTCATATTGCACACCTCATTCAGAAGCACTGAATGAGTTGATTTTGAGCCTTGTATTATATAAACATTAATAATTAAAAAAAAGCTTTGCAGCTTTTTCGGTTCTGAAGCGGATGCAACTAGTTCCCGAGTAATATCCCTAAAGAATATCTTTCGATTTGCACTTAAAATGAAAGGTCAACATCAAAATATCCCTAAAAGTGAAGTGCCGATAAAACTGAACAATTTCTGACACTATTTGTACGTTCCTGAGCAAAAATCCACGTTAATTATGACCTTGTGTCAAATTCAGCTTCTGACATAATATTTCTTGTCATTCAAACTTGGTGTAATTCACCAACAGAAGCCTTGGGAAATTTTTTAATCTCCAAAAGAACTTCAGTGTTAATCTCTGACGGCCATTCAAGTTAAAGCTTCAGCTGCATCATTGCTGTGCATCGTACCCAAGAAGTGTGGTAGCTTAACCCGAATTTCTAATTACTTGCATTTAGTCTTGTGCCGGACGAAGCTAATTTTTAGTAAACATCTGTGAAGTTAAGTGAAGTATCTGCAAACCAACAGATTGGTCCACCATTTCCAATCAATTTGTCTGCGAAGATCGATAACACAGAAGTGACAAATAAAAAATATGTGATTAAATTTCTTTCTTCAAATAAAAACATATAATGAAGAGGAATTTTAATTTTCATCTATTAATTTTATCTCGTATAGAACAGAAGTTATTGATATTTTGATTGTAGACTAAAAGATGAATATCAGGACTATAAACACATTCACACTCACATATGTTACTGACTGTCCTCTTGGTTACTCTTTTAATTTCCAGTTCATTAGTAATGTTTAGTTCTTATTGTGGTTTAGTAGGTTCTTTTGACTGGATTGGATTTATATATATATATATATATATATATAATCGTTTCACCCCAAGCAAGGCGTTATCACAGGGGGATACATAAGAGTAAATGTGTAGTCAGGAGAAGAGTGAAGAGAAAGACGAACAAGTTACAGGGGGTGTCAGAGAAAGCGTAAGAGAAAGATTGGAAAGCAGGTGTGAAGACAGTTTCGAACGTAGACAGAAAGGAGCAAAACAAGATATATGGGATAATGTAGAAAGAACTGGAGTCAAGTGGATAAGAGATGGCTATTGACATTGCATTTAAATTCCTGGAGGTTGTAGTCGTCAGGAGAGCAAGTATATGGAAGGAAGTTCCACAGGCGGCATGTACGAGAAAAGAAGCTGGTGGTGTAGAATTATCGGCTGCATTTGGTTGATCGGACTGTAAATGGGTGGGACCTGTTTGCCAGTCTGGTTGCTCGAGTAAATTCTTGTGGGTGGGGCACCAGTGACTTAAGTTCTTCGAAGCAGAAGCCATGAAAATATTTGTAGAATAGACAGAAGGAAGCCACATCCCGCAGGTGAGAAAGAAGCTGGAGACGAGCTGCTAAGTCCGGACCTCTCACCTTACAGATTCTCCTTTAGAGCTTGTCGAAAACACTGAGATGAATAGCAGATGCGCCTGACCCTATATGACAGCAATATTCTATGCACGGACGGATGGTTAATATGTATATGTGCAAAATGGTCTTTCTAGCAGTGGATTTAGCTATTGACTCAATGTAATGATTCCACTTGAGGACAAAGATTGGGTAAGGCCCATGAGGCGCAGTATATTATTTTCAGGGGGGACTCGCTTGATCCGTGCTTATGGGTTGCAGGAAAGGTTGCCTGTGATGGTTTACAGATAGCAGTTTCGTTTTAGAAGCATTTAAATTTACAAGCTACTTTTTACACCAGTCCACCACTGAGTGTAGGTCCTTCTCAAGATCAGCAGCGAGGTTATGTTTGTCCGCCTCGCCAGATTTCTTACTGATGCGGGAGTAGATGGAGGTGTCTTCTGCGTCGATGCCTACTTGGGATTTGATTACGTCTGGGATATCATTTATGAAGATCAGAAAGAGCGTCGGGCCTATGTATGTACTCCGTGAATGTCGTTATATATATATATATAATGTTCGTCTGCTTTCTGCGGAAGAAACGAAATACTTGAAGAGTGAAGACATCACAGTAATGCCTTCACGAAACTTCGGATTTGGCATGACTAAAATAACACCGCTCATCTAAGTGACAAATTTCTCCACATTAATTCTATTAACGCTCTTATGTGCGTTGTGGTACAGTGGATATAGGCTCGGAACGAGAAACCGGGGAGCCGAGTTCGAATTCCACTTGAATCCATTATATTCACTTACGCGCAAATACCCTTGGGAAAGGTATTAATCCGTCTCTTCCTTCCAGTTATGGGTTAAATAGCAGGACAGATTGGGTTCTATAGCCTTGGTCGGCAACCAGTCTACCGCAGAAATCAATGGCAACCTACTGCGGGATAATCTTCTGCCCAGTCAGTCATGTCTCTTTCGAGACATGATCTTCCAAGCGTGTATCACGTATGGCACTTTAACTGACTGACTATCTTGATATCGGGCACTTTATGACAAAAAACTACTTTCCTAAAATGCCTTTCTACCAATTAACAGCTAAAAAAAAAAGCCCGAAATTTTTGCCACTAAACATCATCACAATTTAACTATATATATATATGTGTGTGTGTGTGTGTCTGTCTGTGTGCGCGTATGTGTGTGTATTTGTTGGCTGTCAGTCAGTTAAGTGCCATCGCTTGGGCGATCATGTCTCGACTGGGCAGAATATTATCCCGCAGTAGGTTGCCATTGATTTCTAATGCAGACTGATTGCCACTCAAAGCTATAGAACCCAATCCGTCCTGCTATTTAACCCATATCTGGAGGGAAGAGACGGATTAATATCTTCCCAAGGGTATTTGCGCGTAAGTGAATGCAGAGAATTCAACTGGAATTCGAACTCGGCTCCCCGATTTCTCGTTCCGAGCCGATATCCACTGCACCACAACGCACATCCTGTTGGCTGTACAATATCGAAAGTAAAAGTGAAGTGAATAAGACAAAATATAAACTTTATTAACGACGCTTTTTGTCGAGATCGTCTATACGTTGAAGTTAGAATGAAAACAAGACAAAACTGAATGTTAGGAAAATGCCTTGTGAGAATGTATATAGATGTACAAGTAAGCACACACACACACACACACACACACACACACACACACACACACACATATATATATATATATATATATATATAACAAAAATTCGTGAAGCCGTGAACGTTTTTTCTAAGTGTAGATTTATTGTTGCTATTATTATGAATAGTACTTGCTTCTTGTATAATATATTAAGAGTCTATAATGGCATTTGAGTCTCTACATCAAGCGGATCTCAGTATGTGAAGTCAAGTTTATTCGTCTGAAGAGAGTCAACTTTAGACTCGAAACACGTGTAGCGTCACAAATACCATTATAGACACTTAATGTATCATACAATGAGGCAAGTAATATAAATAATAATAATAACAACAATAAATCTACACTTTAAACAAAACGTTCACGGCTTCTTGCACTTTTTCTACTCTACCAATGTCTCTCATTGGAACAACTCCTATTTATGTTTTTAACATTATATATATATATATATATATATATATATATGGAAAATAAAAACAATGTAAGAATATACCGAACCTTCGCCTAAGGTTGTCGCTGGGAATGCCGAAGAAGCAGGCACAAGATGGCCGTAAGCATTTGTAAACAACATGTGAATAAAATCTCTGAAAAATATCTCTATTTGAAAATTCCATACCTCTGATGAATTTTGTCTCTACTTTCTGTATAAAGCCTTTAAATCCAAATAAAAGATGTCGTATATTTTAGCAGCAAGATTAACAAAATATTGCAAAGCATATTTCAAGAATGTTACATAGGAATGTTTGTCTTATTTTTTTAATTAATCTGATCAGTAGGCTTTTGTTTACTAATTCCACTCAATATTAAGCTCAAGAGCTACACAAATAGAATATTACTGCATAAAGTGCATGATATATTAAGAATTTGAATAAGTTCTCGCTGATTTTTCATGAAAGATAATATTTCATTTACAAAACATTAGTAAGAAACATGTCATTGAAAGTATTTTCCATCTCTAGCAACTACATTTTCCATATTTCTGGATTTACATTTCACGTTGAAAAAAAAACGACACGATATTTGAGGTTAACCACGAGTCGACACATTTTTTGCATCTTGATAAGAATGAAAGTGCTGCTCAGCCAGGTCATGTGCCAGTGATCGGAGCAAGTGATAATCGGACGGGGCAATATCTGATGAATATGGCAGGTTGGGTAGGACTTTCCCATTTAAGCGTTTCAAAATAGGTTTTCACCCGTTTTACAACATATGGCCTAGCGTTATCAGTTTGTTGTGTCTCGGCTCGTATGGCGGCCGTTATTTCTTCAATGCTCGGCTCAAACGTATCAGTTGTAGTTGATAGCGGTCTCCCGGTGTTGGGTTCGGTCGGTTTGAACAGCTCATAATAAACTACACCTTACTGATTTCACCAAATGCAGAGCAGAAGCCTCGATCCATGGATATTCGGCTTTGCCGCCGATGTTGATGCATGGCCGGGCTTACCTCACGATATTCTACGCTTAGGGTTATCCTAATGTATCTACTTTTCATTGTCTGTCAGGATACGATACAAAAAAACTTTCCTATTCGGTGGTTGAAGCAGGTGTTGACACGTCACAAGAGATCATTCGAGGTCTCTCAGAATCAACTCGTACGGAACCCAGTGTTTGCTTTTGAATTATTGCTAATGCTTTCAAATGTCTCGAAGCTGTCGTGTAATCAATTTCTAACGATTCTTCGTTTAGCTTGCACTGACATAAGTCTTCATGAACAAATGACTGAAATTCTTCGTTTTCAATCTTTTTTCTGTGCGCCAGAGCGTTCTTTTACTTCAAGATAAAAATCAGTATTTTTGAAACGTTTAAACCAATCTCTGCATATTGTTTCCGACAGAGCATATCCGCCGTAAGTCTCAACAAGAATTCTGTCTGCTTCAGTTGCAAATTTCTTTTGAATAATGTAGTGCAATAAAATTCCCCACAAATGCACTTTATTTAGCACGAAATCTGACGTGTTTAATGCTATGAAAAACAACGCTGTTTACACTTCGGCGAAATGACGCTGAATTTCATACTTGCTTATAGTACTTCCTTATAGGTGCGTTACCATCTAAAACTACACGCTGGCAGTTCTGGGAAAAATGTAGGAGTAGAAAATAAAATGTGAAGATTATGAGGATAGCTAAAAATTGATTTTTGATTTGAAGGGGGCAAGATTGTAACATTCGGCGGAAAGCATCAAGGCGGGTATCTTTTCCACAAACAACGGGTTACTATTGGTCTTTCTTCTTGCAATTAGAATACAGAGGTAGTTGGGTTGGTCCAATTGAGTGGACACGAGATGGTGGATCGTAGGTGACACTAAAGCATGAAGTTCGTCTAAATATTTGCCGTGGAAACAATGACGGAGAAATAAAGTTTTCTCCCATTTGATCCTGTCTCAATAAAGAAAAGGGTTGAGAAAATAAAAACCAGGTTGCGGCCCTTCAAAAGGATCTACGATCTGTGATTGAATGGGGGTAAGAAATAGCTCGTAAGTGTTAATGCTTCCAAAACAAAACTGCTCTCCTTTACCCACAATAAATAAACTTACCTGCCATCAGAATGGATGACGCTAGTCTCCGAGGAATCAACCCACTGCGCCTCCTTGGCTTCACTCTCTCCAATGATTTTAAATGGAATGACTACATAGAATCCATAACTGCATCAAATTGCTAGGAGGTTTTGGTCACTGTATCGGGCTAGGAATTTGTTCTCATCAGAATTCATTTTGCGCATTTATCAGTCTACCATTTGTCCGTGCATTAAATACTGTTGCCATACCGTTTCTCCACCGACGGAATGTAGCTTCCCTCAATCTGTTCTATAAATACTTTCATGGCTTCTGCTTCAACGAACTTAAGTCACTGGTGCCTCTGCAACAAGTGTTTACTCGTGCAACCAGACTGGCAACTGGGCCTCACCCATTCACAGTTAGATCAACCAAATACAGTTGACAATTTCACTCCTTCAGTTTTTTTTCTCGCACTTCCCGCCTGTGGAACTCGCCTCCATATTCTTGCTTTCCTAATGGCTACAACCTTCAGGAATTTAAATGCAATGTCAATACTCATCTCTTAACCATTTGACTCTAGTTCTTTCTACACCACCCTGTATATCCTTTCTTTTCTCTCCGCCTTTGCAACTGTCATCAAACTTGTATTCCCATCCTTCTGTTTCTCCATTCTAATCGGTTCGTCTTTCCCTTCGCCCTCTTCTATCTAATCTTTTTACTCTTTTGTAGCCCCCTGCACATCAGTGGCGTTACCGCTTTGCTCGGGATGATACGATTCAAAAAAATCTGGTTAGAGGCTCCTGCTATTCATCTTGAGGTTCTCGACAAAATCTGAAGGAGGATCTGCAATATAATCGATCCTGACTTGGCTTCTCTCTTTCAGTCACTTTCTCGTAATATGGTTTCCCTGTATCTTTCTACAGATATTTTTTCATGGCCATTTATCTGACAAGTTTTTTTCTGGTTCCCCGACCACATGTATTTACGCAGGCTACAAGATTGGCATTTAGGTCCCAAACTTTTACTGTCAAATCGCTAAATAGTTAGTTACTTGCTTCCCTGATAGGTATAATCTTCGAAAGTTTAAATGTGACGTCAATTGCCATCGTCTATCTAATTGAATTCCATCCATCTCTTATCTTTCTTTGACCTTTGACATTTGACCTTTCCTGTACCTTGATTTTTCACTCACTACTTTCTTGTGCAACAATGGAAGTCCTGTCTTGCTTGGGGTGAAATGATTATGAAAAATGGATTGCAATCTTGCGTCTGTGGAAAAGGGACTAGATGAGTGGAAAACAAGACCTCTGTAGCGCCTCTGAATTCTGTTATGGCTCGAAAGTGATTGGAGAGCTCCATTCCAGATGCAACTGCAATAGTTCATTTTTGGTGTGATCTGACTCTTTTAAAGATAAAACATGTCAGAAGGAGTCAAGTTCTTTTTCAAGCGGTTATCTGGACCGACCATTTTCCAGCTTCTTTGGCAATGGACCGTTCCTTCAAAATAATATTTTCTCGCAGAGGAATAATTGAACAATATTTTGCTGTTCCTTCATAACAACGAAGAGAGGGATTAACAGTGATATTTATATTGAAAACCCGCACGATTAAAGACATTTCTTTAATTTAAGAAATTTGTTGAAAGTAGCAATAACAAAAATACAGGAATCTTTACAAATTCTAAATGGTTTAAAGGTTTTTGATGACAGAAGATATGCTTCTACCTGTCGTGTCAAGATGGTGCGATTTGGTTTGCAAGTAGGTTGAAAAAGCATTACCTGAACAGGAATTTTTCTAGGATTTGCACCCAAAATAAAAATAAAAAATCGAAAGTGGTGATGACAAAAACATTACTAACACCTTTAATTCCTGAATATTTTGAGTTGTTCTAAAAGTTTTGGTGATTGATGGCAAAGATTGTTTTTTTTCTAAAAGCTTTTATTGCTGCAAAATGTGAAACCCAACGAATGTTGAGCGTCCTTTTCAATCTTATTGGGTCGAAGTTGTCAACTCTCACGACCATAAATTCAACATGGCGGTTAGGCGACTCTTCCAAGAAATTATACATTTTATCCATTGTGCCCATAGAATTTCGTAATGCAGGAACAAATTATAAGGCTTTTTGAAGATGCAGCTTAAATTGATGTCTATTGCAATGTGTGTAAATTGCATTCTGAGCGTTTTTATTCTTTTCATTAACGCGGCAATATTTTTTTATTCTATTTTCCTAGCAGATGCTCCATCGAATCCTAAAACACGCGTGATTACTGAACTCAAATTCATGCTTCACTAAAAAATGGAAAATAATTTTTTAAAAGCTTCTCTTGTTAAAACGGTTTTACAATCTTCAAAAAACCTTACATTGATGATTCTATTTTATACAAAACATGAAAAATACAAGAACGTTGATCTAGCTTATAAATGTTCCTGTATTCCTTAAAAAAAAAGAGAAAAAAGGAAAAACAAAAACAATAAACTAAATTTTAACCCGGAAATTTTGGAATTTTTTTTTATCAAACTTCTATCTAAAATAATTTTTTTTTGTCGGATTTTTATTTCGATCGCTTTTTGTTAGATAGAAGTTCAACAAAAAGAATTTTTACTAAATTTTCTCTAACATAATGTCAGTCAGGTGTTATACGTAATACAGGCTTGGGCTATCATGTGTCGAAAGAAACATGACTGACTGGGCAGAAATTTCTCCCGTAGAAGATTGTCAATACTTTCTGTAGTAGACCGGTTGCCAACCAAGGCTACAGAACCCAATCTGTTCTACTATTTAACCCCCAACGGGAGGGAAGAAAGGGATTAATATCTGCCCAAAGGTATTTGCAACGAATTCAACTAGAATTTGAACACGGCTCTCCGATTTTTCGTTCCGAGCCGATATTCACTGCACCACAACGCACATCCTGATATAAATATTACAGTTTAAAATGTAATTGTGAATGATGGGTGTTATATGAATGAAAAAAAAAGTAGAATTTGGGAGTTATAAGGTGTAGGAGAAAATATAAAGATTGAACACTGAAGTGGTCAATATTGAAGTGCTTAAGGAATTACCCACGTAGGTGTCTGTTTAACAAGTAAAAGTTCTTTATAAAAAAGCTAAATAGAACTTTCTTTTCACCTCAGGAATACTGATAGCATGATGATGATTCGACTCCGTGTGAACAGGATTGTGTGTTCTAGAGGTTAAGGTTTTGAACTTGTGTCATCTGAAGAACGCAGCTCATCTAAACATCAACCTTGGAAATGGCGGTTTTGCAACATAACATCTGTAGAGTCAGCAATAAGTTTTTTTTTAGATTTTTGTATGCCTAGTGATAATTATTAGCAGAACAAAATGGCCTTCTTCTTTTTTGTGTCGTAACTCTTCAGGCTGTGGGCGTTGATGGTTCTCTCCAATCTCATATCTTTTGTAGATCTTATCAACGTTTGTCTCTTTGGCAAACCTTCCACTCACTCTTCTACCATCAATTAAACCAAGCACGTTAGATAGGAATTCTGATGCCCTTCTCCGACTCTTGCCTTGGATATGTCATGTGAGTGTCAAATTATTCAAGCCTTTCGTCCTCTTTACGTCCAGAAAATTTCAATTGTCACTTTTTAATTCTGAGTATGTGTCCTTCTTGTTTCCATTTTCCTTAAGAATTCTTTATTGCATAGTCGTTCTGTCCATGTTAATATCGTCAGCGTCCATCTATTGCTCCTGTTTTCTATTTTTCTCTAAGGAGATTGTCCCGCATTCACTGTCGCACCAGATGACTGATATAACAGTTCAGCACTTGTTTCTTTGTTTCTAACAGTATTTTCCAGTTTCTTAGTACTTTGTTTAGCTTTAGAAATGAATTTTCTGTTGACATGAACTGAAAAGATTATATTGAATCAATTACCAGGTTTATTCTTAGAAAAGTTGTCTCACTGTGTCATGCTAGAATTTATTTTTTGCCAGAATCTAAGTTTACCATTCGTTGAACATTGTTGCCACATATGGTCAGGTGCTCCTGCTATATATTTAGAGATTTTCGATAACATCCAACATAATAATAAATTTTATTGATCCTGACCTGGCATCTCGGATTCAGTCACTTTATCACTACGTTAACGTAGCTTCTATGAGCCTTTTCTATAAATACTTCCATAGAAATTGTTTTGATGAACCTGCCTCCATGATAACTATAGACTAGGTGCCATAGAGAAAAATTTAGACTTCATGAGTTTAAGCCTCGCACCAGATTGGCGGCCATGTTTCAACATTTTACAGTTGAAATGGCTAGATGTAAACATAAGTTCTATTCTAATAGTATCTTCTATCGCATTTTTCGTTTGTGGAAGTCTTTCCGGTTTCTTACTTCCTAGTCAGCTTTGACCTTCAAAAATTTAAATTATTATTAATCTATGTTTTGTTATTGTTCTCTGAAATTAATACTTTTTTTTCTCATAACGCTCAATAACCCCTTGCACTTAATGGCTTTATTGCCTTTCTTGGGGTAAAATGATTGAGAAAATGCTTAAATATTCAAGTTACATTTTTTTGAATTTTTTTCAAACACTTTCTAGATTATAATCATTTCACTCCAAGCAAGGCAGGACTTCTATTGGTGCGCAATAGAGTACAGTGAGACAGTGAGTGAAAAAATCAATGTACAGGAAAGATCACAGGAAGATAAGAGATGGATGGGGTTTAAGTAAATAGACGATGGCAATTGACGTTACATTTAAACTTTCGAAGATTGTACCCATTAGGGAAGCAAGTAACTATTTAACTATTTGACAGTAAAAGGATGGGACCTAATTGCCAATCTTGTTTGATCTTGATATCTCCAGTTCGTAGTTCGCGCTTTGTTTTTTTTTCTCTTTTGCTAATAGGCATACATTGTGTCTAATTACAGTTGACTTTTTTCAAGCACTGCTTTAAAATGAAAATGTTCTCTGTATAAGAAGCATTCCATCGATTCGCTTTTCGGTATTTTACCCAAATTGTTATGATTAAATAAGTACTAATAATTACTAAATACAAGGAAAAAATAAGTTCAACACTGAAAGCCCCATTAAGACTGGAATCAGAATTCATCGTTTTTCTATGTGATTATAATTGGATCCTTTCACCATACAATCCAAGAGATACTTAAATCTCGAATGACTTGACAGCAATTCGAGGTAAACTCACAAAAAAAAAAAAAAAAAAATCAATAATATCCTCACTCTTATCCAATTCATGACAGAAAGCAATGCATATAATCATTTTCTGATTATTCAATCCTTGGTTACAAGTAGTAAGAAATGAATTGTTTTTTGTTTTTACCTTTAAAACAGGATAAAACTAAATTATTGATCCCATGCGAGATCGCATTATTGACAGTTTTAGCCTCTTTCACTGAATAAAGTTGTTGCATTCAGTTAGGCCTCACTGAATTTATTTTTTTAATCATTTCACCGCAAAGAAGGTAGGACCACCACATGTGCGATTCTTTAAATTTCTTAATTGCTTGGGTGAATTTTTCAGTAATATTTTTACTGATATCATGTTTTTTTTTCACTTCCAGGAATCATTGTTTCAGTTGCTGGTTGTTTTATGTGGCTTATCAACACCTCTAAGTGTTATTTAATGCTTAAATCTAAATATTTTGTTTTTGAGATAATACTGGTTATAGTGATAGAAGTCTTACTAATTAACCCATAACTGGGGGAAAAGTGCTGGATTTATACTTGTTTGAAAGCTGTTTGTGCGTAAGTGAATATAACAAACACAACTGGGATTGGAACACGGCTCTCCGATGAACAGTTCCAAGTCATTATCTGTTTGTTATACACGCGCATATACAAGCTTAGAGCACCCGGTATTCCCAAGTGGTCAATCATCTAAATACTGATCAGTCTCGACATTGTTTAATTTCATTAATCATACGGGAACCGGTGTTTCAATGGGAAGTGACTGTAAGCCCATAGTTTCAGAGCTAAGCTCTATTCTGGTACTGATTCTTGGTAAAACTCCACTTTTTGTGGTCTTCATGTCCCACACATAATATTGATATAGACGAGGTGGGGTAATATTTGGTGTAGTTTTTTTGGAAAAGAATCTACGTCCAATAGGCCAGCAAATATTTTTTGTAACATTATCTGGTAAATGTACTATAGATGTTATTGTTCTCTGAAATTAATAGTTTTTTTCTCATAACGCTCAATAACCCCTTGCATTTAATGGCTTTTCATTCAGTATATGCACCTTTTGAAATGGAATGAATCCACCCCTTTTTCGCCACAGTTACGACAGATTAAACTGTCTAGCCGTGGTTGGCAACTGTGTGTATTCCTGGGAAAGAACATATTACATGGCCAAAGACATGATTAAGGCGTTCACAACCGACTATAGCACGGAGTTCAGGTCTCTTGGATACGTGAACAGCTGGTATCGGCAGTAATGCGTCATCAACATCGTCATCATCAGTTCAAAGATCGGTTGTTTTTTATCAACTTAGATTCGCCTTAGCCACGACCATGCGGTAAATGTTTCAATTAGGGGAACCCTCCATCCTAAGCTTTTGACTTAAGGCTAGGAAGCGATGCTGTGCCATCACCATTCTGAACGTATATACAGCTATGGCGTCTAGTCTACCCCACTGTGGCAGATGACCATCGACCGTACGAGAATGTGCATTCGCTCTTTGACAGGTCTTGCGTTTCTTCCTGCTGGGTGTCTATCAATTCTCTTTACCAGTGAAGGAGGATGTGAAGGTAATAAGTAGTAGTTTGGAATGAGAAATCTTGAAAACCAAGTTCAAATTCCAGTTAGGTTCGTTACATTCACTTATGTACAAATAACCTTGATAAAGCATGAATCAACATTCTTTTCAAGATATCATTAAACAATCAAAAAACATTGTTATTCGCCAAATATTGTTGATAAAGTATCACCGGAAAAAAGTTTTACAATGAAAAATATAACTCGGCTTTAAATAACCCACAAAAGTTTGATAATCTGTAAAAATCTCAATCAGACATCACAGAAACCTGTTGATGTAGCCACTTCAGTAGCCGGTGAACTGGCCATAACGAAAGAAGTAGTGTGTTACATGGTACCAGTAGTAATAACTTTAATTTTTAGTTTCTTCTCTTTAAAAGATAGTCTGCTTTTGCCATTAGAATTATTGTCTTGATATTATTTCTATTCCTGAACAGTTTTCTTCATTCTGTTTCTATAAATAGCTATTTTCCAATATATTGAACATTCTTAAAAAAACGCTTATCTATTTTGATATAACTCGTAGCAGCAATTCATTTTGCAAAAATATTCTCTTCGTCATAGAATTTTTTTTATCAAATCGATTATCATGATTTAGTTTATTGCCTTTCTAGAATTTTCTATTTCACACAAGCAGGTGCTTTCTACTTGCTAAAGTCTGTTTAAAGAAATGTTTTTGTCTATAGGAAAGAAAATTATATCAGAAAAAAACATAATTGATAACTGTCAAACATTAAAACTTTTATTTGGAAAATTGTGCGTGAACCTTCAGCGCTTTGGAGATCATGTCTCCCCATAATTACTTTCTTCTTCTTCTATGTGCCTTGTCCCTTCAGGACGTAGGCGATCATGGCCTTCCACGTTTCCATATCCCTTGTGGCTCTGAGCACGCCTTCTCCTGTTACACAATGCAATCCTCGTTCCGTCATCCACCTGATTAGGTCCTTCAAATATGTCATCCGTTGCTTTTCCCTGTCTCTTTTTCCCTCTATCTAGCCTGTTAGTAACGGGTTCTCTAAGCCCTCTTTCCTCATTGCATGTCCCAGGAACTTCAGCTGTCTTTTCCTGATGTTCAGTATTAATTTCTTTTTTGTTTCCATAATTTCCAAGACCTCATTATTGCTCACATACTCGATCCATGATATTCGCAGCATCCTTCTGGAGAACAACATTTCAGTTGCTTCAAGTTTTTCCTTCATCTTTGATGGTATTGTCCAGTATTCACTGTCATATTGAAGGACAGCACGTAGCAATCCAGTCCTCTCTTCCTAGTTTCTAGCGAAATTGTCCTGTTTTTTAATACCTTACTCAACTACAACAAACCCTATCCCTCCGAAAACCTTTGTGCAATTTCAAACAATATTGGGTCATTTGTCTATCATGATACGAACCTTTGATGTACGTAAAAATCTTTCGAATTTCGAATTTTTAATTACTTTAGCAGCAGTTAATAAATTACATATTTTCTTATCACTCCTAAAACTTGTCCCACCAGTTATTTACTCAGTATCACTAGATAGGCTATAAGTTGTTTTTCATTGTCCTCCTTACCTTCGGTCTATCCCGTGAGTATCAAATTTTACAACCACTCTTTTCTCATTATGTATCCTAGAGATTTCAACTCTCTCTACTTGATGTTAAGTACGTGTCTTTCTTTTACATATCGTTGTTGCTCACATCCTCTGTCGATGGTATTCTCAGCGTGGTACTGAAGAAAACATTTATGTTACCTCAAGTTTTTCTTCGTAAGTGCGGATGTTGTCCAGAATTCAGAATTCAGTGTTTTATAGGAGAATTTATATTACGCAACAGTTGCGTAATCTTTCTTTTGTTTCTAGTGAAATGTTGATGTTTCTTAATACTTTGCTTATAGACGCAAATCAAAAGGGAAACGAATTTATCTTTATAATAAAAGTAAAACTGAAAGTCAGTATTTTAATTCAATCGAAAATACTATAGTTGAATATAAAAATCCTATTTATTTAATGTGGATGCATAGTGTGTATACAAATGTAGATATAAAGGGATGCTTTGACACTTTTAAATACTCAGTTTGAAAAGGTAAGTAAAATAAAAGTATACTATTGTTGAAGCTTTTCTTATTATTACTTCGAAGAGATATGACAAACATTTTTACTAAAAGAGGAGAAAATTTCTTTAATTATATTGCTAAAGTGAACGGCTATAAAATCAATATATATATTTATCGGAAAAAAAATCAAAAATTCAAGTGCCATTTTTCAGTTCAGAAATTCTATAAAACAGTTAAAATCTGTAAAATATTGTAAATACAGTGTGGGTCAAAAGTAGGTGGACAGTAAATGATATGTATTTTGAGATTACATATACAATTATATTTAGTCATAAAATTATGACATTGATAGTTAAATTTTATTGTATACAATAATACAGTCAGTCAGTCAGTTAAGTGCCATACGTGATACATGCTTGGGCGATCATGGTCCTGGAAAGAGACATGACTGGCTGGTGAGGAGGTTATCCCGTAGTAAGTTACCATTACTTTTTGCGGTAGACTGGTGACCAACCAAGGCTATAGAACCCAATCTGTCCTGTTATTTAACTCATAACTGGAGAGAAGAGACGGATTAATACCTTTCCCAAAGGTATTTGTGAGTAAGTGAATTCAAGGAATTCAACTGCAAGAATAATAATGCAAAGGCGCTTAAATTTTATCAAAAACTCTTGTCCATCACAATTTGCCTATCTTTGAAGTTTACCTCTCACACTTCGACAAACATTTTTGCACAAGTCTCTTTGTGTATTAATTACTTGAAATGCATCTCTTATGCAATTTTTCAATTCATTATCATTTTGACAATAAACAAACACTGTTGTAATAATATAACCGGTAGACAAAGCTATTTTAGCTACTGTCCATCTACATTTAGACCACGCTTTATATTTAAAATACTCTGGTAATATATATATATATATAAAAGAAAATAAATTTCAAAGTTCAAAATCATAAATCTTGAACTTCCACCGGTAATATCTTTTTTTTTTTTTTTAGTATAAATGTTGCCGATGAAATGTGAAATCTCTTAGGAATTTCATGTAGAAATGATCATACAACAATTTTAAACTTCGAAATTTATTTTATTTTATAATTGGCTCTGTAATTTAAATATTAATTACATTGAGCCCTCCACCTGGATCATTGTTTTTTTAATATTAAAATATTAATATTAATTAAGATCGGGTCTTTGGAATTTACCTTCCTGCTTTTCTTTTTGGATTAAAGTTTTATATTTTTATATTTACTTTTCGTTTTGTTTAACCTAATATCAATTCAACACGCCGTCCGTTCAATTTACTTTACTGTCCTCTTCCCCCCCCCCTTTTTGTGAACCCAGACGATGCCATTTTTTACCCTTTTTTTATTTTTTTAATTTTTTAATTTTTTACAATTCTATCTATGAGGTGAAAAGAGAAAATAGACATAATTTACTTCAAATTATCTCCAGTTTCGGGATAGTATTTGTTGCTGAGGAGATGTGTTATCCTCTTCGGGGATTTTATGTCGAAATGTGAATTCAACATCTTTGAAAAAATTTAATTTATATTTGCTCTGTAATTTTTATTACATGGAGCTCTCCTCCTGTATCATTTTTTAATATTAAAATTTAATATTTAATATTAATTAGGATCGGGTTTTGGAATTTACCTTACTGCTTTTTCCGCTTGGATTAAAGTAAAATAATATATATATATATATATATATATATATATATATATATATATATATATATATATATATAATCGTTTCATCCAAAGCAAAACTGTACTGCCACTGATGCGCAAAAGAGAATAAAAGTTTATGCAGGAGGAAGAGTGAAGAGAAAGACGAACCAGTTACAGGGGGTGTCAGAGAAAGGGCAAGAGAAGGAGGTGAACACAGGTGTGAAGACAGTTGCGAAGGTAGAAAGAAAGGAAAAGAACAACATACACTGGGTGCGGGTATGGGCATATGTGTGTGTATGTGTGCGTATATGCGTCTTAGTGTATGTGTGTGAGTATTCGTCTGTGAGTGTGAGTGTGAGTGTGTGTGAGTGTGCGTATGTGAGTGTGTGTGTTTCTGTTTCGGAGTGTACTGCGTTGCATTGGCATGCTTGATGACAACGCCTTTTGTGTTTATGAAAGCCAGACAAAGCTATTGCTTAGTTTATTCGATAGAATTGATAGTAAAAAAATGTTTATAGTGATGTTCCTTCCATATTCCCTAAGCTCGTAATGGACAACACATTTCTTATTTTACCCAAAGCAGGGGGACTGCTGCGGATGGTGTCTTCGTTTTGCTGTTGACACTTTTTTCTCCTTTTTGTTATAAACACTATTTTTACCACCTGTATCACTGTGATGCAAAAAGAAAAGTTTGGCTTCCTTTGTTAAAAGACGGCTACAAATGGTAGAAATAGATTCTCAAACGAAAGTACACGAGGAAGTAAAATTCCCTCTCCTTCTCTTTTACAAAGGGTGTGCTGGGTAAATGGTCGGCATTTTATATTTTTCATTTTGCGCATGTGTGTTCTTCGTTTGCGATTTTGTTGACTGCAGGGTCAGTTGGGTATCGTCTGCAAGAAAAAAGTAAAAGAGTACGATGACGCAACTTACTTGTTAGCAAAAGTCAGTCAGTCAGTTAAGTGCCATACGTGGGGGGTCATTTTATTACTTCATAACAATTGAAAACCGATCCCCCAATTCATGACCAGTAGAAGCCTTAATCATGTTTCCAACTATTATATTCAGTCAGTCAGTTAAGTGCCATACGTGATACACGCTTAGGCGATCATGTCTCAAAAGAGACATAACTGACCCGGCAGAAGATTTTCCCGCAGTAAGTTGCCATTACTTTCTGCGGTAGACTGGTTGCTAAACAAGACTATAGAACCCAATCTGTCCTGCTACTTAACTGGAGGGAAGAAACGAATTAATACCTTTCCCAAGGATATTTGCGCGTAAGTGAATGCAAGGAATTTCACCGATATAATGAATCCAAAATGCAAATTGGAGGTATCAAAATCAAACTAGTACGAAAATTTAAATGTATGAGAATTTTTTTAAACTGTCGCACTGGAATCCGTAGGGGCACTGGAATCCGTAGGGGCACTGGAATCCGTAGGGGCACTGGGATTGCTAATGATGTATTCCGAACGCTAAGCAGAGTATTAAGAAGCAGAAAAATTTCGTTAGAAACAAAGAAAAGAGTATAAAAATATTACGTGATATCTGTTTTTGTAATGATAGTGAATGCTGAACACTCCTTAAAGAATAGATTTTAGACAGAAAAAAGGTGGTTCTGCAGAAGGATTCTGGGGATATAGAAAGGGTGAGCAAACAATAAAGTCTTAGAGAATATGGAAACGAAACGGAAACTTATACTTAATATAATGAAGAGGCAGTTAAAATTTCTAAAGCATAAGATGAGGAAAGATGGCCTGGAAAATCTGATACTCACATAACCGACTGAAAGAGAGGAAAACAACGCGTAACATACTTAGTGAGCTTTAGTAAATGGATGGCGGAACAAGGTTTAAGAGCGATAACATAAATACATTTATTAGGATCTACGAAGGACAGAAAAATGTGGAGAGACATGATCACCTACGCCCCGAAGGGACAGGCACATAAAAAAAGAAAAAAGAAAAGCTCGCAAAATATTTAAAAACAGAAGTGAAATATTCTGAAAAAACCCAACAACTGAAAATATATCAAAGAGGAATTTACACTAACCTCTGTAACAATTGCCAAAACGAATATATGGGAAAAATATTAAAAATTTTAAGAAAATATTATATGTGTACAAAAAGGATCTTTTACAAATCAAGACACCAAATGCCTTAATTATTCACCGTAATTTTGAATTTAATTAAATTCAATTAAAATTAAATTCAAATTAAATTAAAATCTTTAATTAAAGAATAAAGCAATTTACTCAGATACAAGTGCATAGAAAGTGCTTTAATCGCTTGATCATCATTGAACTATTGGTTAAAACGTTCGTTTTCAGATCATGAAACCTGAGTTCGAATTTCACCAGAGTCGATTTGTCAAGAAGGTGACTTCTTGATGTTATTAGCTAGAAGGAGGCGATCCTAGCATGCATCACCTTTGGAAAATGTTTGAAAACCATACGATGGGTTAACAGGACACAAGAATTTTGAGTGAAATTGGGTAGACGTAAAGATTTCAGAGTCATCGGTGGCTTGGAAAATTTCTTTGAGTTTTCAAGTTGACAATCTTCCTTGAGATGGTAACCCGTATATGAAAACGCCTGGATTTGGGGCCGGCGGTCAACGTCTGCACCATCCGTCGAAAGAAGTCCCTGACGTCTACTCACATGCTTGGTCGAACGATAATGATGATGATTATCGCTCCCGAAACAGTAAATCTCTGACTTTTCACCTTTCTTGTCATTTAGTTCCCACAATGGGTGATACTTTTTTTTAATCAATTCACCCCAAGCAAGGCATTCCACTGCCACTATAGCGCAGGGGGTTACACAGGGCGATAGAGGAGTTAGGATGTACATAGGGGAAGAGTTGGAGAGAATGGGAGGGTTAGTGTGTTAGGAGGTGTCTATTGACCTTACATTTCGGGGAAGCAAACATGCGAAAGGGAATTCCACAGGTGGGAAGTGCGAGAAAAGAAGCTGTTGGAGTAGAAATTGCAGTTACATTTCATCAGTTTCACTGTAAAAGGGTGGGACCTAGTTGCCAATCTAGTATCTCGTGCAAACTCACACCTAGGGGTCACCAGTGATTTAAGTTCATCAGAGCAGAAGTCGTGAAAGTATTTATAGAAGAGGCACAGGGAAGCCACGTCACGCCGGTGGGAGAGTGACTGCAGGCGGTCACCTAAGTCGGTGTCAATCACATTACAGATTCTTCGCTGTATTTTGTCAAGAAGCCCGAGGAGAATAGAAGGGGCACCCGACCAGATGTGGCAACAGTATTCAAAACACGGGCGGATGGTAGATTTGTATAAGTGCAGGATAGATTCAGGCGGCAAGAATTTCCGGCCCTTGCACAGAGAGCCAACTTTCATAGCAGCTGATTTAGCAATGGATTTGATATAGTCATTCCACTTGAGGTCCGCTGAGAGTGTCAGGCCAAGCAGGCGTAGTGTTTTACTTTCTGGGAGGCATGCCTGTTCCATGCTAATGGGAGGGAGGTGCGGTCGTCTGTGGTGTTTAATTGACAGCAGCATCGTTTTGGAAGAATTGAATTTTACGAGCCACTTCCTACCCCAAACCACCACGGATTGGAGGTCCTTTTCAAGCTCAGCCGCGAGGTTCGCCTTATCATCAACACCAGATTTTTAAAAAACAAATCAAAATGGTTAGACGATATAATCCAAGCATATATTTGAAAAAATAGGATCAAAGTTAGTTTCTCAGCTCCTTTGTTTTGTATTTGTGAAAAACATTTTCACCTTGTCAGTGATATATATATATATATAACACATCACTCAATAAGTCCAGATCCTGACATACAGATGTCGCCACTAATAAAAAAATACATATAATTTTTATGAAGTAAAAAACTTCAAATGGCACGTGAAAAAATTTGGGCTTAATCGGATTATTAGTTTACAAATTAGATTATTAGTTTACAAATTACAGTTATTTAAGTGAAGCTACTGTTGAAATTTTTCAAAACAATGGAAAAATCTGAATTTCATGTGTTGTTTTCTGATGGGAAAAATACTATTCAGGCAAAGCAATGGCTTGCTAAGTGTTATTTTGAATCTGCTACGTTATGAATAATGGTTAAGAGGTGGTATGCTGATTTTAAATGCGGTCGTACAGACACAAATGATGCTGAACGTTTAGTTCGCCCAAAGCTGGAAGTTGTCCCGGAAAATACCAAATAAATTCACACTCGTTTTGGTCCATCGTAAATTGAATTTGCGTGAGATATTTAAGAAGTTGAACATTTCAGAAGGCAGTATATTCACCATTTTGTATGATCATTTGTCAATAAGAAAGCTGTGTTCAAAGTGGGGGACTTGTTTACTCACAGTCAATCAAAAACAATAACGCGTCGACGATTCAGAGCGTTATTTGCAACTGTTTCAACACAACAAGAAATGGTTTTTGTGACATTAAATGAAACATGAATTCACCACTTCACTGCGAAGTCAAATCGACAGTCAGCCAAGTGGACAGCAGCAGGTGAAAGCCGTCCAAAGCGACCAAAGACGCAAACATCAGCAGACAAGAATTTGGCTTCCATATTTTTGAATGCGTAAGGTATTTTAATCATTGATTACGTTGAGAAAGAAAGAACCATTAATAGCGAATAATATATAGCATCATTGGTGCGTTTAAAGGAAGAAATGTCAAAGAAACGGCCATAAATGAAGAAGAAAAAGTGATCTTTTACCAAGATGACGCATCATGTCACAAGTCGATCGCAACGATGCCAAATCTACATGAATTGCACTTCGAAGTGATTCCGCATCCACCCTATTCTCTAGATGTTTCCCCAACGACTACTGGCTATTTTCAAACCTCAAACATATTCTCCAGGGAAAGAGATTTGTCTCCAATAAAAAAGTAATATGGGAAACTGAGGCGTATTTTAAGGGCAAACACAAATCGTTCTGAAAAAAAAAAAACATCGAATTTTTATGACATTATATATATGTATATATATATATATATATATATATATAGTGCTGTGCAAAAGTATTAGGACAAGAACTATTTTATCTTTTATGAGGTACCAAAATAAAGTTTAAAATCACCCCTGTCTTAACACTTTTGCACACACACACACACACACACACACACACACACACACACACACACACACTATATATATATATATATATATATATATATATATATAAAGAATTTTTTCTATAATGGTAACGCATCTATAAGAAAGTACTGAGCTTGGAATTCATTGTATATCATTTAGCCAAAGTGTAATCAATTTTGCTTTTGTTAGCGTTAAACATGTCGGATGCCAAAGAAAGAGTATTTGCAGGGAATGTTATAGCAGTACTTTATTCAAAGAAATCTGGAACTGAAGCACACAGAATTTTTGTTGAGGCTTACGGCGCCCATGCTCTGTCAGGAACAGCATGCAGAGATTGGTTAAGACAATTTAAAAATAATGAAATTGATGTTGAAAATAAGGATTGCTCTGGCGCACCTAAAAAATTTGAAGACGAAGAATTAGAAATATTCATGAAGACTCATGTAAAGCGCAAGCTGAAAATGCACAATCATTAGGAATTGATTACAGAACAGTTTCAAAACGGTTGAAAGCATTAGGAATGATTCAAAAGCAAGCACAGCATACTGTACAAGTTGAAGCCAAGAGACATCGAACGGCGTCTTGTCACGTGTGAACAGCTACTTCAACGGAAGAAAATGAAAGATTTTCTGCATCATATCGAGACCGACGATGAAGAGTGAATACACTACGATAACACGTGTTGTATCGTAAATGACCGAAGTGTAAGCCCGGCTATGAACCAACATCAGCGGCAAAACCAAATATCAGTGGTTCGAAGGTTCTACTCTATCTTTGGTGGGTGCAGTTTATTATGATCTGCTCAAACCGACCGAAATCATCATAGAAGATTGCTATCAATTATAATTGATGAGTTTAAGGCGGTCATTGAATTAAAAAAAAAAGGCTTCTATACGAGTAGAGACATGACAACGTAATTCTGCAACAAGATAACTCCAAGCTACATGTTGCAAAACTGGTGAAAACCTACTTGAAAGCGTTTAAACGGAAAGTCCTACCCGACCCACTGTATTCACCAGACGTTGCCCAGTCCAATTATCACTTGTTCTGATCGATGGTATTTGGTCTGGTAGAGTAGCATTTTCATTCTTATGAAGATGCTGAAAAATGGGTCGACTCGTGGTTAGCCTTTTGAGTCGACCCATTTTGTCGTTTTTCCGATGTGGAATTTAAATGCTGTGAGAAAACTGGGAAAAATAGTGGCTAGCGATGGATAATATTTTATGTGACATATTCTTTACTAATTTTTGTAGATAAAACATTAATTGAAACTTCTGAATATCGTTTCTTATGTCTTTGTCTATGAATGTATCAAATTTGATTAAAATCGGAACACTCCTTCTCTCACCCTATTTTTTTGATTATCGATTTTCGATATTTATCGGGGGTACCTCGACACAAAACCTAGCTAAGAACACCCACAGACGCATATGGTACAACTGTGTAAATTTTCCAGAAAATTGCTTCAGCCGTTTCGGAGTCTATAGGTAACGGACACACACACACACACACACACACATACAGAGAGACAAACACACACACAGACAAAGTTTCATTTATAAATAAGTTTAGATACTTTTCTCTGCTTCATATGTAAGATAATAGTTCTTAATTAGGATCGAACTTACAGCGCTAGCTAACCCAGCAATCTGATCACTGACCAAGGATATATTTCTCATTGTATTAACTCATTTATGTCTCATTTCAAAATTCGCATTTTCCCTCCCTGAATAAAGTAAACAGATTCCAAACCCTTATTCCAGGGCCAGTATTTATATTTCCCTTTCTACCTCAAAGAAGTAGACATTTCTCTTTGTCCCGAACATAAAGGAAAATATTTTGACCTCTTTGTGGGATAAAAACAAAACAAATCATTACCTTTCGCCCGCATATAAAAGTAGATGACACCCTCCTATCCTCCTTTTTCAGAAAAGGGCAATTATTTTACTGTCGACCTCAGCATTCAAGTAATAACAATTAAAGGCTTACCTGAAAAGTTTCGCCCAGGTTATTTCGGATAGAAATATAAACATGACAGATGACCTATCGTGAAGCAGCTGACTCTCGAGTATCTACTACTCACTAACCCTTAGACTTTTCTTCTGTATCTACGCTAACCAATGTTCTCAGTCACCTCTAGTCTAAATCTGTCTTTGTAAAGCCACGACCAAATCCCGTTAATCCGATGTCCGTTCCAGATTCTAATGGCTGATAATCATAAATTATCGTTTTCTGCGAACCTTAGCGAATGTCACGTAAAAGGAGTCAAATAAACCGACTCGTTCGAAATGGAACAAATAGGAATTGTACACGGGACAAATATTTATCGATTCTCGTCGGGTTTATGACTGCATTAATTACTTTGTGTATATATCTTTATTATTAGAGCGTCGGACTAAAGGTCAGACAAGTGTAAAAATAGTTTTCGAAGTTGGCTCCTTATTAGAAAAAAGAGATATTTTATCTTTAACCAAAAGAAAATATGAGTTAATTTTCAGTATCCTCATTAAAGATCGACCTACTACTAGTTACCACTAGAGCCACCTCTTCATAGGATTTAACGTTGATATATATATATATATATATATATATATATATATATATATAGGTATGTAGATGAATAAATACTCATATGGATATACACGCAAGTATACACTGTTTAGTATATATTGATAAATATACATATTATCCAACGGCTATGGCATGTAGGATAATATGTATATTTATTAATTATGCTGACCATCCCTGCAGAAGATTGTTCGTCGTTGTAAGTTGTGGTGCAGTGGATATCGGATTGGAACGAGAAATAGGAGAGCCGAGTTCGAATACCAGTTGAATTAGTTGCATTCCTATATGCACAAATACTTTTAGGAAATGTATTAATCCGTCGTTTCTCTCTCCAGCTATAGGTTAAATAGAAGGACAGACTGGGTTCTACAGTCTTGCTTAGCAACCAGTTTACCGAAGGAGAAAGTAATGGCAGCCTACTGCGGGGAAATCTTCGGCAAGGTGAATGGGCATATGTTTGTTTATATATATATATATATTCATTCTAATTCGGAGGGTCAACACTATATGTTACCTTGGTTTCAACATTTTGGTATCTTCAGTCGTTTTAACGACTTTTCAAACACATAACAGGAACTTCCAGAACTCAAAGTCAAACGAGTAAATTAAAGGAAGGGCTGGTCAAGAATTTTTATTTGGGTTTGCCTGATCCGAAATCATATTTTCTAAAGTGTTTACATCCGGAAATTACTTCAGTCATTTCATTGGGAAACCTTTCTCGATTTGGAAATGATACTATGGCTAGCTTCTCTCCTTGCTACAATCTGCAGACAGTACCATTTCCCAGACCTCGTAATAAGTAATATAATAAACACTTTCATCCGGTTTGTACAAGCCCAAAATATATTTTCTAAGGTGTTTACATCCGGACATTACTTCGGTCCTATCATTTAGCAACCTTCTCGTTTTGGAAATGATACTATGGCTAACTTCTCTTCTTGGTTTCAATAAGCAAACATCAGTACTGTTGCAAAGCCTGACCTCTTTAATATGCTCCAAATTACATATGAGTCTTTGCTATATTTTCTTTTAATTTTTACGCGTGCTTGGCTAGTTTCGTATAAGTTTTAAGGCTTTCTAGTTTGAATTGATTTGTCATTATACCTTGATTTTTCAAATCCCATTCAGTACGTAAATAATTTAAAATTCCCTTCACTCCATAATTTTTTCTCTGTCCATTTATTTCTTGTACTTCTCCTTTGTAAATAACTTTTCTGGTTTACAAACTTCGCCAAGTGGCCATTTGCTTTTGTCTCAGCAGTTACATTTTTCATTACCGATATTTTTGCTGTATGTTTTTATCTGAATTTAAAGATAAATATATATATATATATATATATATATATATATATACAAAGAGAGAGAGACAGAGACAGAGACAGAGACAGAGACAGCGAGCTTAGCGCAAAGATTATTGTTTTATCAGTAGTTTTACTGACAAAATATACTTTGGCAAGCAGGTGTTTTATCGTAAAGTGTTCAATATCGAGGTATACATAGAGCGTTAACAGGATTAACTCAGAGAAATTTGTCAATTACCGGAGCATGTTCATACCGATTTCGAAATTTCTTGAGGACCCTGTTATAATGTTACTACTCATCAGAGCCAGATTTTCAATATGCTGTCTAGTCCCAGTTTTTTTCCTATTTGTATGGAGCTTGGTGTAATTTGATATTTTGTTGTAGGAGTGATCTACTGATAGTTAATTGTCATCATCTTCATCTTCTTCTAGTCATAAAGTATATATATATATATATATATGTATATATATATATGTGTGTGTGTGTGTGCATATATATATATATATATATATATATATATATATATATATATATATATTATTTGTGTTCGTAGAAATATTGTTTTTAATTTCTGTAAGTTACACCAATATATTGTTAGGGATAGTTGTGACTGTTTAGCACCAATAAAACTTAAAACAAAACAGATAAATAGCACCAATAAAACTTAAAGCAACAATAAATCTTAAAGCTAAATACAATAACGTCTCTTGTAGTAAATACATCATTCATGTATTAGGTTTCAAACTAAAATATCATTACTACAAAATAATATAATTACATTATAAAAAACAACAACTGCAATAACTACATTTGCTCAATTTCATTTATTAGATATTAAATTATATCAGTTAGCATCTTCCATACTTTACCTTGATTTTCATTTAGCCTGATGAATATTTATAAGCGTTCTTAAATTTGTAATTCTGTAAAACTAACGACTTTTTTTTATTGCTGTTTAGGAATGCTTATAGACGTGCGAGTTGACGTGATGAAATGGTCTGCGAGCGTGTCTCGACATATCAGTTAGTAGTGAGTTTGATCCTCATTAGCTGCTCTATAATTACAGTCTTGTACTACGTTGAAGCTCGTTTAGTAAATCGCTATAAATACTTTTGCCAAGTAAAACAATTATAGAAGTCCATTTCTTGACGAACTGTTTCGGCTATGAAAAATTTTCCTTTTGTCTTTATTCATATATATATATATATATATATATATGTGTGTGTGTGTGTGTATAAAATATTTTTTCGATAATAAAAGTTTATAATGAGATAGAAGTAAAGGAAAAAGATGAAATAAAGACATACGTGATACAAAAATGACAAAAACTAGATGAAGAGACTACAAGTCCAATAACAAATACTTGAAGATAAATAAATTCGACTGCAAACAGCAATCATCGCCGCCATCTTGCTCCAAAAAAAAAAAGTAAATAAATGTGTCAGACAGATCGATATGTTCTATTACGTTCTTAATATCACAAACAATATGATTGGAAATTTCAGGGCCAGCTGAAATTATTTTTCGGTCTTTAACAAGAAAAACAAAACAAAACTAAAAAAAAAAAACATTTTTGGTCTTGGTTTTAATGATTTATATTTTAATCACCTGCTGTGTGCATTCAAAGACACAAATACGCATGCGCGGATACACACATGATAGGAAAAAAAAACAAAAGCAGCAACAAAAATCAACATAGATATATATATGTTATATTTTTTACACGATGGATATTAAATATCTATACCTATCATAAATGTGCACATACACTTATAGGCAGACACATCTAATGAAATAAAATGGATCTTTTTATGATCTGATATTCGCAAGCGCGTGCTAAAAGTCTCTGCCTCTTTCTCTCTCTTTCTCTCTCTCTCATACACACACACACGCGCACACATATATATAGAAAGAAGTAATATAGACATACTGTCCGATCGGCATCTTTTAACCGAGCAACAGATACATATATATATCGCTATAAATACTTGTTGCCAAGTAAAACCATTATATAAGCCCTGATAAAATCCATTCCATGACAAACCGTTTCGGCTATTAAAAAGTTTTCTTTTTGTCTTTATTCATATATATATATATATATATATATATATATATATATATATATATATATATATGCACACACACAAACACACACACGCATATATATGTGTGTGTGTGTTTGTGTTTGTGTGTGTATAAAATATTTTTCCTATAATAAAAGTTTATAATGAGATAGAAGTCGATGTATGGTTTCCCACTAAAAGAATATATTTTTAATAATTTTACCCCAAGCAAGGCATTCCACTGACACTACAGGGGAAAGTGATGAGTAAGAGTTGTTAGAGATAGCAAATCTCAGAAGGAGGGTGATAAACGGGTAAGGATACCGAGGATGAGGGTTGGGTAGATGGGAAGAGTGTTTGAGAGAATGGATGCGAGTTAGTGTGTTAGAAGGTGTCTATTTGCCTTACATTTAAACTCCTGGAGATTGTAGCTGTCGGGGAAGCAAGTATGTGGAAGGGAATTTCACAGGCGGGAAGAGCGAGAAAAATAGTTGTTGGAGTAGAAATTGCAGTTACATTTTATCGGTTTCACTGTAAAAGGGTGGGATCTAGTTGCTAATCTAGTATCTCGTGCAAATTTGAACCTAGAGGGCACCAGTGATCTAAGTTCATCGGAGCAGAAGCCGTGAAAGTATATATAGAAGAGGCACAGAGAAGCCACGTCCTGCAGGTGAAAGAGTGACTGCAGCCGGTCTGCCAAGACGGTATCGATCACATTACAGATTCTCCGTTGTATTTTGTCAAGAACCCCGTTGAGAATAGCAGGAGCACCTGACCAGATGTGGCAGCAGTATTGAATACACGGGCGGATGGTAGATTTATATATGTACAGGATAGATTCAGACGGGAAAAACTTCTGGGACCTGCACAGAGAGCCGACTTTCATAGCAGCGGATTTCGTAATTGATTCGATATAGTCATTCTACTTGAAGTCCGCTGAGAGTGAGTCCAAGGAGGCGTAGTGTTTTACTCTCTGGGAGGCAAGCCTATTCCATGCTAATGGGAGGTAGGTGCGATTGTCTATGGTGGTGAATTGATAGCAGCTTAATTTTGGAAGTATTAAATTTACAAGCCATTTCTTACCCCAGTCCATTACGGAATGGAGGTCCTTTTCAAGTTCGGCAGCGAGGTTCGCTTTGTCGCCCACTCCAGAATTTTGATCGAGGCAAGAGTAAACTGTGGTGTCATCGGCGTACATGCCTACTTGGGATCTTATGGCATCGAGGGGACCTAGGATAGAGCCTTGAGGGACACCCGCGTTCGTATGGTAGTTTTGGGAGACATGTCCTTTTAATACCACTTCAATGTGGGGTTAGAGAGGAAAGACTGGATTAGTTCAAACAAATGTCCAGTTATACCACAGCTCCGCAGTTTGCGCAGAAGGCCAGCATGCCAGACTCTGTCGAACGCTTTGGAGATATCCAAGGCCACGGTTCGGGCTTCGCCATTCTTGTCGAGAGACTGGTATATATACTCGGTTATGGTCGTTAGCATATCAGCAGTAGACCTGGTGAAGCGGAAACCATACTGTTTGTCCGAGAGGAGCCTGTGGGCTGTGAGATGCTTAACCACCTCGGTGTTGATAATGGCTTCGAACACTTTGTCAAAGATTGGAAGAAGGCTGATAGGGCGGTAATTTGTGTGCTCCGAAGGTTCTCCAGTATTTTTAAATATAGGAACTACTGACGAAGACTTCCAACAGGCAGGAAAGCAGGAAGCAGATAGGCAGAAATTGTAGAGCTTAGAAAGAACAGAGGAGAGTTCAGGGATATATTTCTTCAAGACTCTGATTGGGATTCCGTCCCCTCCGCTCGCTTTGTAAGGGTCAAGTTTTGAGATTATGTTAGAGACCAGCGAGGGTGTAATGTGGACATCATTGAGTTCAGCCTCAGTTCTCGGTGGGAAGTTGGGTGTAGAAACCTCAGATGCACAGTCTTCGACGGGAAGACTAAAAACGTTGTGCCAAGGGACGTCAGAGGAAGTCTCGGAACGAATCCCAGTCTGCTCTTTGGTAGCAGTAGGATATTCTGCTGATCTGGGTTTCTTGGGTAGGGTGGGAGTGGAGATTATCTGCCTTTTCCTCACCTAAAGAACACTCGGCGGTGGTTGGCGAACAATAAAATAAAATAAAACCATCACGAGAGAAAACACCTAAACCTCTTGTTGTATCGTAGAATAAAGAGATACACTATGAAATGTAGATAAACTACTTTATTACCCGAGTGGTACAACCAAGAGGTATGTAAAATATTTACAGTCTTTCGCAGTAGTATGTGTTACTTCACGAAGTCCGTGATAATGACAACTCCTCGTGATAAACGCACATTGTCATACATCCGGGCGACAGGATGTCACATGGTGCGAGCCACGACACAACACCTGTCAATGTTTCTTTTTTTTTCTCCAACATTCGTGATATTTATAACAACATCTGCAGTATGTAATCGTTCCTCTTCGAATATTACGTCGACATCTTAGTTCTCTGCGAAAATAATCTTAATGTTTCAATCCCTTTTCTTCGAATTCTCTCTTTAGGAAGGATTCTAGTACCTACATGGTCTGGGTGTTTATGCAACATACAACACTAACAAGTGAAATTTTTTTGAATCACCAGACCTTTCTCATATATACTTCTGTTTTTCTCTACATTGTTTCTCATCACATCTCATGACAGTTGCGTTGTGCCAGATAGTATTCTGATAAAATACAGAATGCGATGGATAAACTGTCATGTAAATTACGCAAAAATAAAAATAAAATCTCATTCTAGCAGATATATTTACCAAAATTACAGAAAAATATCTTGAAATACAAAAGAGTAAATTTATTCAATAAGATCACCATTGCCTTCAACTACGGCCCCCACATGACTTCGAAATCTCCTGCATTTCTTTTGGAAGGTCTCCTTCTTTAAATTGGTGAATGTTGCCATAAACTTTGCCTTCAGTTCATCGTTGGTGTTACAAGGAATTTTGTTGGTATCTTACTCATCTGAACCCCACAAATAATAGTCAAGGGGGTCTTATATTGACGAGTGGCCAATGAGTCTTCATTCGGAGAGTTAAATGGTTAATGTGTGATGTGGTTGAAAAAGTTGTCTGAAAACTATGGCTGCATTCTACTGCTTGTGTGACATGGTGCAGAGTTCAGTAGCTAGATATGGTGCTTTCTAGTCGCCATCCTCTTGACTCAGGGCAGCACTATCTTCTCAAGGCACTTGATGTATGCTTCTATGTTGAGTCTGATGTTCCCACAAACAAATTCTGGAGTTCTTTTCTTATCAGAACGACTAGAGTGAGTTTTCTGAGCTATCAAACCTTCGCAAGCACAGGTAGATCCCCCTAGAACGCAGGAGCTGTTGAATGGTATGTCCGTCAAGGGTTTAAGACATCATTTCCAAACTAGACTTCTACAAGCGGATGAAACGGGATCCCAGCCGTCGCTCAAAATAAATGTGCTCCCAAACTTCATTTCTCTAAGGATTCTACAACAATTTTCTCGCTGCTTTCTGCTTCTCAGCTTGTTGGATGTCTTCCTCTGTAGTTTTTGTTTTCAGAATTCTGGAGAACCATTCGAATTATCAACCAATTAGTCTCTTACCGCTTTTCGGCAAAGTACTCGAGGATCTAATCAATACAGTATTGGTTAAGCATCTTACTTCTCAAGACCCCCTCTGGGACAAACAATATGGTTTTCTTTTTGCCTCGTCTACTGCTGATGTGTTAACGGTTGTCACTAAATTTGAATATCAGGCTCTGTATAACAACAGCAAATCTCGAGCTGTGGCTCTAGATATCTTGAAGGCGCATGACAGGGTTTGATATACTGACCTTCTACGTAAACTCCATGGCTACGGTGTCCCAGGACGAATCTTTAATCTATTTGTTCCTATCATATCTGGAAATGAAGATTGTTTTGAACGAGATAGCCTCAAGATCCTTTCGCACGAACTTGTGTGTCATAGAAGGATTTATGATGTTCGATTTACATATTTATGTAGATGACACTACGATTTACTCTTGTCTCATAAAAGTATCCGTCAACTCTAACAAAGTAGACTTGGCAGCTGCTCTTGAAAAGGACCCCCCAATCAATGGTTATCTGAGGTAGGTAAGATTTGTAAATTTTAGCGCCTCCAAAACAAAACTACTGAACCTTTTCTGTCTGCCATCGGAATAGTTAACTCATAACTCCTGGAGAGCAACATGCTATGCCATCTTGGCCTCACGTTTCCCATTAACTTAAAGTCAAATGATTATATCAAATCAATAGCTGCATCTACTGAAAAAGAAGTGGGTCACTGTGTCGTGTTAGAAAATTTTTCTCGTCATAATCCATCTTGCTCATTTTCAAATCTACCATTCGTCTGTTCATTGAATACTCTTCTTGTCATATTTGACCTGGTGCTCCTGAATCCCATCTTGATATTCTTCATAAAATCCGAAGAAGGATTTATAATGTAACCGATCCTGACGAAGCATCTTGACTTCAGTTATTTTCACACCAACGTGACGTGGCTTTCCTCCGTATTTTCTACAAATATTTTCATGACAACTGCTCTGACGAGTTTTATTTCCTAGTGCTATAGTTACATGATTTTGAGCGTGCTACTAGATTAGCAACTAGGTTCCACTGTGTTACTGTGGAAATGGATGAATGCAACCACAATTTCTACTTTAACCGTTTCTTTTCTCGCACGTTTCACCTATGGAACCCATTTCTGTTTACCTTCTTCCCTGATAACTATAATCTTCAAACATTTAAATGCAGTATATTGTCTTCATGAATCGTTTTCATATTTTATCCCTTTTTCAATAATCCCTGTACCCAATCTTCTCTCTCATTTTCACTCCCTGTAACACCCTGCATATTAGTGGGGTTCACGCCATAGGATGAAATGATGAAAAACAATTGAACGAGAACAACAAAATCAATTACTCATTTTCTTTTACTAAACAATAAATTACTTCACTTAGCTTATGAAGATATTTGAGAAAGATAAAAGTGAAGGTTTGAATCGGTTACGATTGTAGTGAATGGGGAAGCATCCTCTTGGGAACCGATTCAGCAAATGGTTTTAGTTTGAGTTTGAGTTTTGTTTAACGGCATATCAACCTCTGTTGGTTATTTAATGCCAAAAAGTTAGGGTTCTAAGGTATTTTTTAAATGTTCGGTTATAGTGAGAAAGTTGATTTAGTCAATTTCGTGAAAAGTTTTTTTTGTAATCTTTTTTTTAATTTTGGAAAACGGAAGATGTTTTCTAGTTTTATATTCCAAAATGTATTGCTGGCTATTTTTTTCTTTCAAAAATGTATATTTTTCTATAAAAGTCTATTTTCATACCTTCATAGTGTTTTGACCCCTAACAAGTGCTTCTATTTTGAGTTAGGGTGGACCTGGAAACAACAGCAATTAAGAGGTGGTTCCATGCTCGTCACAACCTCTCAATCAGAGGTCTTGCTGCCGGATGCAGTTTACCGTCATACCCAAGACCTCAACAAATGGAATACGAATGGAATGAGGGTGGTTTTATGCAGTGTACGAGGCATGGCAGATTCTAGGTGTGAAGTTTAGGAATAGAAGAACTGTGGTGATACCGACCGAGCAAAAGCGATGGACCGGATGTTTGCACCCTCACAACCAAAAAGAAAATGACCAAAAGTTGTCGGTGCGCAGCTGGATTCGCGCAGATGTTCTGGTTGAAAAATAAAAATTAATTAAATATTAAATTTCCAGTTCGCGAGCCTACGCGAATTTTATTTATCAGTCAATGGGAAGCCCTGAATCAAATACGGATATGAATTCCCAAATGATCTGCTGCGATCCAAAAAGCAGATATATAATGCCGATACAGACAGACGCATACAGACAGACCGACGCAGGCCGACACACACAGACTGACTCGAGAGAGACGAGTGTAATTAGTATCCCCCTTGACCGACGTCAAGCGGCTTACTATCCTAGCATCCCTTCCCTTTCATCTTATCTTTCGCTGTCTCAAAACTACTTACTGGCCTAAGGATGCGCTACATCAAAGACATTTCTTACTTACAGCGCTGCCACATTCTCTTTTCAGCATTTTTATTGCCATGAACAATTAACGTCCTTTGGACCTACACTTCAAGTATTACTTTAATTGTAAGAATCTTAATTGATATGTGTATATATAAAATGTTAATTTTCAACTCAATTTGCTTTTCTTGATTTATAATCATTTTATGACTAATAGTGGGCTATCTACAACAAGGCCAAATTCCGTCGATCTTCAACAATACACAACTACCCTTCACTAGAATGGATTCTCCACTATAAACTGGAAAAGAATGGATAATATAGAACTAAGGGATGTAGTTCTCCAAACATAGCCTAATCAGATCTAGATTTTCATATGGGTGTCATGCATGGCGCCAAACTCGGCCATAAGATCTGCACTCTTCTACACAACTGTTTTCTCATATTGATAGCTGAAGGTTACCTTGAGAGGATTAAACCTGTATTTCCTGGCGAAAAACACTCGTCTTTGACTTGCAAACTGGCGTCAAATAATTACAAAGTTCTGTATCAAATAATAGAAGCCACATCCTTTGACAACTACCAACAAACGATAACAATTCAAATAGATAGCACGCATAAACTTTAAAAGAAAATAATAACATAATTAAGATATTGACGACTCACCCTATTTCAAGAGAAATAGTTCGAAAATAAGCACCCCTGGAAAGGGCGATAGCAGTAATTGTTCTTGAAAAACATTTTCATGAAATTTGTTTTCATAGAAAAAATTATACATTTCTACCGAATAAAGCATGTGCTGTTTTTTTTAGCAAAGTGTGCGGGTTTTAAACATCTTGGAACTTTAGAGACCAGTTAATTTGTCATTTGTAGAAAATAAGGGTAAAAGAGCATTTACGTGACAGGCGAGAGAAAACAGGACAACCCCAAACTTGGGTGGAAAAAAGAAAGGCTTTATAACAGAAAGCGGAAGGAAAAAAGGAAGATACAAAATATAGTTTAAAAAATGGTTGCAGAAACAGTGGCTTTTTAGAAAGACTTAACTGGAAGCAATATAGTTCATTCTGTTAACAGTTCTCATTTTCTGTTGCAACGTCAGTATATATTCGTCTTCAGGTTTAAGATGAATTCCGTTGTCTGATGCTTTGCTGCAACTGGTGGGGCATCCTCGATCCTATGTTGTCTTCTTGGCAGCTCCATTTTCAGACACCATGTGCTGCTGGTTGAGTTTGACGGAGCTAAATTTGTCCGTGTTCACTCGTCGGATTCACAGGAAAAAAGAGGAAGAGATAGGGTGCTGTCAGCCCAAACCAGGGGCCGGTAATCATGACCCCTACAAAGTGAGACAATTCATTCATCTATAGAATTTTTCTAATAAGCACTGGGTTCTCTGTCAAGCAATGGCGAAAATTTCATTATAAAGAAACGGATAAAATTATTATTACCATAAAAAATAGTTTATATGAGACTTATTTAAAATACTGGATATACAAAAATGGTTCCTCAGAAGAAGAATTGTAAAGTTCCCTTAATTCAATCGGCAATAACGTTCTACTTAGCAAAGAAAAAAAATATTAAGCTGACAACACGAAAAATAATCAAATAATTCAATACAACCCATAAAGTGATCATAATCTAACACTAAGATATGGGCGAATTTTGAAAACTTGGTCCATGGGATAACCGGCATTTGTTGGTTCTTGACTTAACGAGAGCGTGATAATCTTTTCGACATTAACGACAAAACACTAAATAATTTCTGCATAGGAAAAAATCACACGTGATAAAAAATGTGTTCTTCGTGAAAGCATACATTATATTTGGTAAGATATGAAGCTTTTTCTTATTGCAAATTGTTGAATTGTAATCAAATGCTGAGTAGAAATGTAACAATCGTTGTAGAAAAAGCTAATTTCAAAGATCAATTGGAACGGCGTGTTATTGTTGCATTGTAACACAATACAGTGCAAAGGAAAGTAAAATATATATATATATATATATATATATATATATATATAGAGAGAGAGAGAGAGAAAGAGAGCGAGAGACAGAAAGGTAAATAGAGAGAAAGGGAGAAATATGAAGAGAAAGAGAAAGAAAGCAATATATATAGAGAGAAAAGATAAATTCATAAAGACAAAGACAAGAGCGGGAGAGAGAGAAAGAGAGAGAGAATGAGAAATAAAGAGAGAAGAAGATATATACATATATATATATATATATATATTATAAAAAATGAAAGAACACGTAGATTAAAAACAGACTGTTGAATCATTTACTTTTATAAAGAGAGCACGATACAATTTTTGTGTAGTGGTATTATACTTTTATAAACCATTGTAATAACAAAATTACAATACTATATATATATATATTGGTAATGATATCAAGTCCGTGAATGGCGAGGATAATACAAGATCTACTTAATATAAAATATTAAGTGTTATATCAGTATAGAGAGCTCAGTCGATGTTATCAAGTGCAATATGATATTTATAAAAAAAAACACATCATTTAGATTGGTTATAAATTATACTTCATTTCTATGAACTAAAATGACTCATTTCCTCAAACCACACTATATTCATTCCATTCGGTACAAATATTTTCCCGGAAAATTAACAGTCTAAATGATATATTGACTTTTCCATTATATATATATATATATATATATATATATATATAAGAGAGAGAGAGAGGAATAGAAAGAGAGAGAGAGAGGGAGTGAAGGAGAGAGAGAAAAAGATAGAAAGGGAATAAATGTGAAAGAGAAAGAGAAAATTGAAGAAAAGGACACACATGAACAGTTTTTAAAAAGACTGTAAATGAGGACTGACGTTGCATTTAAATATTTAATCAAGTAAACGGAAGGGCTTTCAACAATTGAGAAGTGCGAGAAAAGAAACCGTTTGAGTAGAAGAGATGCTTGCATTTAGTTGATTCAAGAGAAACACGCTGGGACTTAATTGCCAATCTAGTAGCACGCTTAAACATTTGTGGTTGGATCCCGAATGGAAAAATCTCACCAGAGAGGTTGCCATGAAAATATTTGATAAAAAAAGAAACAGGAATCAAGAAGCCTGGTAGGTATCGATTAAATTACAGACTATTCTTTGGATTTTGTTAAGAATCTTAAGATGTACAGTAGGAACACCAGACCATATATGGCAGCAGCAAACATTAATAATAATTTTATGCTTAAATCATTAATTATATCCTTACTAGATTTTTTTTAATCATTTCAACCCAAGCAAGGCATTCCATTGCCACTATTGCGCATAGGGCTACATAGGGGAAGGCAAAGAGGAGGAGTGGTTAGATGTAGGAAATGTCAGAAGGAAAGTGATAGATGGGTAAGGATACTGAGGATGAGGGATGGGCAGATGGGAAGAGTGTTTGAGAGAATGGGAGCGAGATATTGTGTTAGGTGGTGTCTATTGACCTTACATTTAAACTCCTGGAAATTGTAGCCATCGGGGAAGCAATCATGTGGAAGGGAATTCCACAGTCGGGATGGTTGTATTTCATAAAAACCGCAAAAACAAGCAAACAAAAATAAAAAACTTGTGGAGATTTTTAATTGATCATTAAATATATGTACGAAATTGTTGAAACAAAAAAAGCGAGTGCACTTCCTTCAACCTAATCTAAGCATATTGAGTTTAATATGTGTTAAGCTCATTAAGCCTTGGGTGACAAAATCTTAACATTAAAGACAATTGAAATCGTTACTCTGAAAGTTGTGTTAGAGTTGAGCTATAAATTCAACAAAATATTTAATACGCTTAACTTTGGTGCACAACCGCAATCGTTAATCACGATCGAAGTCTCAAATATAAAGAACCAATAATTCCCTTTAGTAAAACTAAGAAATTGCTTATAGATTCAAATATCAGTCATTCAGTTAAGTGCCATGTATATGCGCTTAGACAATCTCGAAAGAGACATGACTAACTAGGCGAAAGATTTTCCCGTAGTAGTTTGCCATTAATGTTTGCGTTACACTGGTTGCCAATCAAGGCTATAGAACCCAATCTGTTCTGCTATTTAACCAATAGCTGGGCGGAGAAACGACGGATTCATATCTTTCCAAATGGTATTTGTGCACAATGCTTCTACGAGATGCCTTATGCGAATTCAATCAAAATCAGGAAGCTCGTAGATCAAGGTTCGAATCAAATTCTTTTTCAAATCAATGTAACGTGTTCGTCAAAAATCAACAACAAACATAATTTCGGGTGGTCTTTTGCGCACTTTTATGCATTTCTCCAAGACGCTTCACTCAAACTCAACCGAAATCGAGTCACTGGTAGATCAAAGTTCGATGCCTTTATATGCGAACAAAAATTCTAATTGACACACAGGGGGCGGCCAAAAGTAATGGAAAATGTTGTATTTTGCGATCGTTTATTTCTCTAAAACGCTTAGTTGTATTCCGACAAAAATTGGTTTTTTTTTTTGGTAACTTCTACCTTATCATATGCCGTAACAATTTGATGTTTTCTACAAGATACCAACCCCTACGACGTTGCAGGGACAATACATCTACATCTTCTGTGTCACAACGTCATTGCATCACATTATAGGCTGCCGCAACGCCCGCCCCCGTCTTTCCAATTGTACATGCATCATTCCCATTTATTGGCAACATTGTTCATGAATGAATCCCGTTTTACAAGTATAACAAAACCAATACTTACTTCGCAGGTTTTTTTAACTTACGCATCACGGCAACCCCTTGCTGGGGCTTTTTGAAATGCACTTGACCTTACCATTTCAACATGACAACTAAAAAAAACCCAAGCTAGTAAATAGTATATTTATTTTCATTACAGGCCTGAATATTCGAAAAATCTTATTAAAGAAAAGATGCCTCCTCCAGCAGGTTTCGAATCTCTATTCCTCTAGCAGGAGTAACCGTCCTTAGATCTAATGTGCTTTAGACAACGAAGGGTCTAGCCGATCAAGCAAAGTCCAATAGTGCCTTTAAGCGGGAATTTTTTTAAAGATTCTCGAAATAATCATATCTTCTCTTCTCAGGTTCGTATGCTGACGAATATATATATATCTTCCTAGCTTTACTGCTTTACTTGGGGTTAACTCTCTATATATATATATCTTCCTAGCTTTACTGCCTTGCTTGGGGTTAACTATATATATATATATATATATATATATATATATATATATATATATATATGTATATTTTCTAAACATATGCTATTAAATATAAGAAACAATGAATGTCTATTATGTTTAATCATGAGCCGTTCTAAACGTCGTATTTTTGCTTTAATTTCAGTTGAAAATAAAGACAAAAATTCTCCAACATTTGGATAATTATTTATTGGTTTTCTTCTAAGCTTTCGGCTCACATGAACCATCTTCAGAGAGGTTGTTTAAACTGAAATATTATACAATCCACCATCACCGACGATATTATTTTGTGTTAACATAAAACTCCGCTTGGCAACGGCAATAGTTACCAAAAATAATAAACGCAGTTCTTAAGTTTGCGATGCGGTTTTATGACGTCACACCGCGGGATAGCGCGAAATGAAAACAAAACCATGTATATATATATATATATATATAGTTAACCCTAAGCAAGGCAGTAAAGCTAGGAAGATACAAGGGATTACTGGATATGGAAGAATTAGGAGCAGCAGCAATTGCTATGAAGCGAAAACAGAGGAAGTGTAATCAGAATAATAGTAGACAGTTATTGAAATTGCATTTAAAATTTGTAAATTAAAGCTGGTCGAAAATCATGAAATCGTAAGGGAGAAATACGAGAAAAGATACTGTTAGCATAGTTACGGTTACATCTAACCAGCTCTACCGTAACCTCATTGGCAGTCTGGTATTGCGACTAGAAACGTCATGAATATAAAGATAAAGATGAAGACAACAGTCTGAATCATGTAGTCTCAGTAGAACTATGTCTTCTAGTCAACTTTCGCGATATTTAAGAATAAATAAATAAAATGAAATCTGTCACGAGAAGGTTCTACTCAGAAGTGACACTTGTGGAACAGATTCACTCCCGGATGCTTTTCTGAAAGATTCAATCTTAAAATCATCAATTCAAGAGTCAATCCTTATCCGTCCTCCTTATGCTTATACTCTTCACTTTCTAATTTCCCATTAACATTTTAACAGTAACTCCCTAATTATTCATGTAATCTAAAAATGTTACTGAATGAGAAATAACTAAAACTAGAACATATATATTACTTACTATTATGCACACACTTTTATGCCTCTTGTTTTCCTAACTGCACTCCTCTTAATATTAACCTATAGAATTCTAAGTCAGAAAACATAGCTGATTCTCATATAGAAATGCTGGTAATCATATCAAATATTTTATCATTATTTTCCCTCTATTCTTCCAGGGTAAGCTGTGACACAAGCTCGGTTGAATTTTGTGTGCAATACACCCAAGGCAATACTAAAAATTGCACAGTCTCTGCACCAGCCTCACAATATAGCCTTATTTAATGTAATGATGAGAATACTTCAGCAGAGCTCTAATCGCCGAGGGCCTTGGCATTTTTCAATATGAAAACCCTTATCTGCTCAAAGAGAACAGATACTACAATTTGATATGAATCTCGGTGCCGGTGAGAGTGTTGATTTTCTAAGTGCTGCTTAGATTTAGTAAAAAGCTGAGATTAAGTGGCTGGAGAGAGTATACTTTGACCCGAAGTAGATAACCATAACAATTAGACAGATGAAGAAGCGGAATAATTGTGTCCTTTTTCTATTTGCTGTGTTTACTTCAAGATGTTAACGATTATAGTTCTCCACAGTGTCTTACCGTTTTTAGGTTTTATTTAATTTTATCTTTTTCTTATTCCTCTCGTAAATCCTGTGTTGTCATCCATTTGCTGAAACTCGTAAGGTAGTTTCCTCTGTTTCTTTTGTCTTCAATCTGTCCTGTGAGTATCGAATTTTCCAGGTTCTCTTTCTTTATCATTTGCACTAGGAATTTCAACTGTTTCTGCTTAGTGTTAAATATGAGTGTCCTTTCTCTAAAACCTCATCGTTGCTCAAATGTTTTTTCCGTGATATTATTATATAATTTATATATATTTTAGATATTATTATATAATTTATATATTATATCTACATAATTTATATATATTATGTAGAACCACATTTCTGTTGCTTCATTCTGTGGGGCGACTGTTCAGCATTCACTGCAATAGCATTTCTTATAACCGAATAAATTAAATATTAAGAAAAGATACATATGAATCTTTATGTTTATGTTAATCGAGAATTGCTTACCTAAAATATATTTTTCGGAATTGCATACGACATTCGTGCCTTTGAATTATTGGATGTAAGAGACAATTATATGCGGTTGTTTTGGGCTTGTATGCCGAGAAGCCAGTCTAAAAGCCAGCGTAATAGATCTTTTATACGTACGTATCTATACTTAATTTGTATTGGTATTTAGAAGATAATCGAGAAAAAGAGAAGACGCCTTCAGCAGACGGAGTAATTGGTCCAAACGTCTCGCAGACATTTTTCCGAGAACACACCAATCTCCCGCCAACAACATCAAGAAGCACAGAAAGAAGAAAAAGAAATGCAGCTCCATTTATCGCAACTCTGCTTTGGTTGCATTCAAATCTTTGCCGAGAAATGAAATTAGTCATGAAAACATCCGGTAAAATTGATCAGATATCCTAGTGTTTCTTTTATTCAAGCACTAGTGGTTGATTTCTACAAGAAGCCTTAACTGCAGTTCTACACACTCTTTTCTTACTGAGCCCTTTCATTTTTCTGTTTGTATTTTTTAGTTCGATTGTTTATAGAGAAATTTCAATACAAGCTACTATATATATATATATATATATATATATAGTATGTTGTATATATATATATATATATATATATATATATATATATATATATAGGCGTATAATTAACGAAGATAACGAAACGCGGTGATAAACAATGTTCAAACAAATCACTTCATATAGGCATATACATATATAAAAATACATTAATGAGAAAATGAAACATTCTTAATCATACATACATATATATATATATATATATATATATATATATATAAAACAAGGTCAATATTAAAGTATTAATTGAATAGTTATATACTTGAATAAATATATGTATTTGTACATATACATTTATATATGTGTGTGTGTACGTGTATGTGAAACTATATAAAATTATATAATATATACAATATCCTCGAACAGACACACACACACACACACAAAAATAAACACACACACCAATATATATATATATATTTCAGCATGCAGTGTGGATATAGAAGAATCCAAAGGAGTATCCTGTACATACAGTGGTAGGATAACTCTCTAAGAGAGCTCTAAATATATATGTATATAAATAAATATAGAGCAAATATAAAATATTTAAGGCAGACACGTTATTTCATGGCAAATCGGAAGTGAAGGCCTATTTCAGGCGAACCATCATCAGCTTCTGTTTTTATTTACAAAGGATTTTACAGGAATGAGATTCAGAAAGACCTAAAAAAAAACAAATAAAAATAACGGTCGCTTCCTTAAAAGAGAAAATTTAAGAAAAAATACACACACACACACACACACATATATATATATATATATATATAACAATAAATAACAACCAAAAACATACGAACAATATAAATATACAATTAAAATTAAAATAATGAAAAACATATATGAATACAAATATACAAACACTCAATCGCGACAAAAAACGCAAAAATAACAAACAAAAGTAAAATATTTTCATAATTATTTCACCCTAAGCAAGGCAGAACAGCCACTGGCGCGCAGGGAATTACATAGGAGGTGAGTGGTGAGAAAGAGGAACAAGTTATGGGAGTGTCTCTGAGAATGAGTAAGAAAAGGGTGAGAATACAGGTGTGTAGAGGACTGCATGAGAGTAAAGTGGAAAGTAAAAAGTACATGATACAAGAATTGTCAAGGATTTGAGTCAAGGAGATAAAAGATGGCAATTAACTTTGCATTTAAATTCTTGGAGATTGTAGGTGTCGGGGAAGCAAGTATAAGGAAGAGAATTCCACAGACAGGAAGTCCGAGCATAGAAGCTATTAGAGTAGAAGTTGCGGTTACATTTGATTGGGTGGGGCCTAGCCACTAGTCTAGTAGCTCCACTAGATTCATGCAGAGGGGGCACTAGGGTGCTAAGCTCACCAGAGAAGAAGCCGTGAAAGTATTTGTAGAAGGGACAGAGGGAAGCCACATTAAATCGGTGAGAAAGTGACTGGAGTTGAGCTTTCATATCGGGATCAATTACATTCCAGATTCTTCGTTGGATTTCATCAAGAAGCTCGAGATGAACAGCAGAGGCACCCAACCAGATGTGACAGAAGTATTCAATGTACTGGTGGATGGTAGATTTATATATGTGCAAGATGGATTTAGACTAGAAAAACTGTTTGCACTACGCTTCCTAGTAGCTATGGATTCAAAGCAGTCATTCCACTTGAAGTCGGCTAATATATTTAGGCCAAGGAAGCGCACTGTTTTGCATTCAGAGAGACTAACCCGATCCATTCTTATGGGGGATAAGAGCGGTTGTCTATGGTGATTAAAGGATGGCTTGTAAATTTTAATGGAAGCATTAAAATTTACAAGCCGTTTCTTACCCCAGTCCTCCACAGATTGGAGGTCTTTTTCAAGATCAGCAGCGAAGTTTGCTTTGTCATCCTCCGCAGATTTCTTTTCGAGACGGGAGTAAATGGTTGTGTAGTCGGCATAAATGACTACTTGGGATCTGATTACGTCAGATGAAAATCAGAAAAATCGTAGGATCTAGAATAGAGCCTTGAGGGACGCCTGTGCTCGTATGATAGTATTGAATGGGCATGCTTATAGATACTATCTACATTATGCGATTTGAAAGGAAAGACTGGATTAGGTCAAACAATTGTCCAGTTATACCATGGCCATGTAGCTTGCATAGAATGCTAGCATGCTAGTCTCTATCAAACGCTTTGGAGATATCTAGTGAAACAGTTCGAGCTTCGCCGTTCTTATCAGTAACCTGGTATATATACTCTGTGATGGTCTTTAACATATCAGCAGTAGACCTGGTGAAGCGGAAACTATACTGTTTATCGGGATGAGGCCGTGGGCTGTGAGATGTTGAGCCACATCAGCATTAATAATAGCCTCGAGCACTTTGAAAAAAATCGGTAGGAGGCTGAGAGGGCTATAATTAGAGGGGTCTGAGAGTTCTCCAGCGTTCTTAAATACAGAAACCACAGAGAAGGACTTCTAGCATGTAGGGAAACAAGAATCAGAGAGGCAGTAGTTGTACAGTTTAGCCAGGAAAAAGGAGAGTTCAGGGGCACATTTCTTCAGTACACTTATCGGGATTCCGTCACCTCCGCTCACTTAATGTGGGTTAAGCTTTGAAATTATGCTAGAGACCAACGCGGGAGTAATGTGAACGTCACTTAGTTGAGCCTCAGTTCTAGGTGGGAAGTCGAGTGGTGATACCCCAGATAATCAGCAAGCAAAGCATTCAGCCTTGTCCGCTGAAGATATGAGGACCTCAAATTGATTGATTAAAGACGGAATTAAGGGCTTGCTGTTGTTTAACACATTTTTACAGTCGCCAGTAGTCTTTGGTGCCGGACTTGCAAGATGCTATACACTGTTTTATTCGTTCAGTAAACAACAGCTTAGCATCATTTAGGATCCTCTTGCACTGACTACAAGCAGATGCAAAAAGGGGCCTATTATGACCAGACGCGTGGCTCCAATAAAGCGGAAGAAGAGATTACTGTGGGCAATAGAAGCCGAGCAAGCAGGGGAGAAACAGGGGGACGAATGAAGTTTAAGTCGTACCTTCCTGGCTGGGATGAAAGCATCGATGCCAGCTTTAACCTATGGAGAGACCTCGGACGCACAGTCTTCAACGGGAAAACTAAAGACTGTTCCAAGTGACGTCACACAGTGAATTGCGGAACGAATCTCAGTCTGCTCTTTGGTAGCAGTAAGATATTCTGCTGGTCTGGAGTTCTTGAGAGGAAGGAATGTGAAAAAAGAAACCACAGCATAATGAAAGTTGCCAAGAGGGCAAAGCTGCAAGAGACGGGAATAGAAGTGAAACAGAGATCTAGCAGTGAGTCAGTTCCATTAGTGTTAATAAAGAAACGCGTGGGGAAATCAACTACTTGCGTACGGAATTGAGTGATTGAAAAGTTTATGGTATGGACACCAGCAACATCTGTGACAGAGTTTTCCAGCCACTTGGGGTGGTGGGCATTGAAATCTCCCAAAATAGCCTTATCCATATTTTTAGAGATGCTGTCAAGTACAGAACAGTCAGGAGATGAAGGTGAGCGGTAGAGAAAGACAAGATAGCTAACCGAGGTTAATAAAGAGAGACCGAGGCATACGTAAAAATGATCAGGAAATTCAAGAGAAATCACCCTATGTAGAGGGATATGTCCACTGATATAAACGCTAATTCAATGCATATGAACGTTGGAATGCTTGTTAAAGAGGGGAAGGTAACCAGGGATATATAAATCAGAGGAAGGAATAAAGGTATCAATTTTAGTTTCACAGGGAGTTAATATGTCAGATGCGTTAATTTTCATCAAGGATTCAACGCTGCAAAAGTTGGTTCGGATACCATGGACTTTCGAGAAAGAGATGTTAATAGGTTTAGGCGATTTATGTTTACCTAGTTTAGTTTTAGTTCTTACTTTGTGTGATGTGATAATTAGTGATTTTTAGATAAAGAGAGGTCCAGAGAAGTAGTATCAGTCGGTCGTCAAATGCAACATGTGTAGGAAGGAATCTGGCGCAGACTGCAGTATAATGTGGCCACAAGATTTCCCACCGGAAGCACTTGTACACTCATCCATACGCGACATGGCACTACAAGATAACCACATATTATTCAACTGTTGATCAGAGCAGCCTCTTAAGACGCTATGCAAAAGTTCACGCTCATAACTACAAGTCGGAAGCAGCAACCAGGAAACTGCTAACCCGGTACCCTCAGAATGAAGATACGTCGCCACCATCCACACACATTGCAAAAAGCTTACAACAGCACTACTGTTAAGACTTAAGAGAAAAGAAACCTGGAGACCTTTCCTAAACAAAAAAACAGGGCATGAAGTTCTACCCCTGTTCAAAAGAAGAGGGAGAAGTATGATACAGGCGTTAGTAGGATATACTTACTCCAATGTTAAAATAAATAAATAAAACCAAAAAACTTCCCTAAGTTTTGAATTAGGGAAAGTCATGAGATCCCTTAGTAATCACTGCAAGAGAATTTTAACATGTCTCTCCTTAGAAATTAATAAAAAGGTCCCTGGAGTCCGGACGCCTAAAAAAGCTAACTGAAATCTTAACTGAAAATGTATCTAACGCTATATACGACAAAACACAAAAAATAAAAATAAATAGATAAATATATATATCAATATTAATTTTCAAAATTAAAAGCTAAGAAAAAAAGTCAATCAAGTTTACCAGAGATGAAACCATCTGCCATCAGAATCTTAACCGAGTTAAGTGAAACTTTAAATTCATCATGGTGAACTCCATTTCACTTTTTATTCATTTGTTAATTTATTGGCCTCTAGCTTCATTGACCGTAGAGAGAGAGAGAGAGAGAGAAAGAGAGAGAGAGAAAGAGAGAGATAGAGAGAGAAATAATATAAATATAAAGATAAATTATATATATATACAAAAACTAAGTCACGACAAGAAACAGTAAGTAATACAACCACCAAACAAAAACACACACATAAAGGCCACAAACACAAATATATACAAAAACGCAAACGCTCAACTATTATTCAGAAAAAATAAACAGTCAAAAATACTTACAAAACATAATGGTAAAGACAAACGGATTTCGATATGTAAGGTCATAAATTTATTCGCCTGAAGAGAGTTAACTTTGGACTCGAAACACGTGTAGCGATACAAATACGATTATGGACACTTAATGTATCATGCAAAACGCAAGTAATATTATTAATAATAATAACAATAAATGTCCACTTAAACAAAATGTTCACTGCTTTTCACACTTTTTTCAGCTATACCAATTTCTCTCGTGTTGGAACAACTCCTATTTCTGTTCTTAAAATAAAGAAATATATAAATATGCATGCAACAACAAACCAACAACATCGACACACACACACACACACACACACACACACACACACACACACACACACACATATATATATATATATATATATAGGTTTTTTGGTCCAGCATTAACAGATTTGTAACAGAGTAAAAAATATTTAAGCAAATATATCTAGTAGGCAGTAAAACTATATGACAGTGATTGGAAGAATATGAGTCGAATTAGTTAGAACTTCTAGAAACATTAACGCAATTAGTGGCGAAAAGCTGTTGAATGCTGCACAATATCGATGGACCAATTTTTTTAATACCATATCTTACCACAGATCTTTTTTCAGTTATCACTTCTTTGTCAAGACTATCTGGACGAAATTATTTAAACAATTCCTGTTGCATTCTCTACGGTTTTTAACTCAGAGTAATCTTTCTCCTAGTCTGGTTTCCGTTCAAGTTAAAAGCGTCCATTTTACCGTGTTATTTATTGCATATCTTTAGGTTGATCAAAAGAAAGAGAAGATATATCTAAGTGTACTGTTTCAGAATTAGACGCAGCGGGCTTAGGTCGAAATTTGAACTCGTCTCCCTAGTTACAAATGTTGCTCCGATAAACATTGCACTACTCGCACATCCAATTTCTTGGAGGAGAAAAGATGGATCCATGCTTTTCACAAGGAAATTTGTGCAAAAGTAAACGTAAAAGCTTAGGCTCGAATATGAACTTGGTCAGCTGATGCCAAATTCCTCGTCTATGCCCTTTGCAAACTGTTCCTTTCTACCATTGGTTCTTTTAAAATAGCATATATTATATTTTCCTCACCAAAAGAAAAGAAAAAACTTTTGGAGTCTATAATTGATATTCGTTTTCGAATTTTTAATTAATATATGGATTTTTAACCCGATATTATTTCTTAATCCTATAGTTTATTAGTAAATATCATTTATCCATCACACCCAAATGATGCATAGAGCAGCAACTTTTTTGTTGCTGTAACAAGCTGTTTTTTACGGGGCAGGATTGTTAGCCCTGCACCCAACCTCCTAAACCTGGAGGACCCGGTGAACCGTTCTTGGTTCTTATATTTACAGAACCTGGTATTCCCAAATGGTCACCCACTAAGTACTGACCAGGTTCGATGTTGCTTAATTTCGGTGATAGGACGGGAACCGGTGTATTCAACACGATATAGCCGCAAACTTATTAGTAAATATAGTATTCCTTTATTAACTTAACAATCTAATGCGGACAGTGATTGGAAGAAAGTTAAAAAGCTTTTCGAAACTTTATAAATTATAAGTAAAAAATAATAATGCAAAAAAAATTGTAAAAAAACCATTATTCAACGAAAAAACTCTCATCAGACTATGATTTCCTTAATATGCATTATTTATAAAAGCAATTAAAAGCTTATCTAAATAAAAGATGGCATGTTTTTATTACATTTCTTTTCGCTATTCGTAACAGATTTTCTGAAAAGTAGCAATTGTTTGAAAAAAGAAAAATAGGCGATTTAAATTCTCTGAAGTGTCTTGCATTTAATTAAAAAGAAAATTTGCGGAGAGTAGTCAATTTCTGGAAATCTTAGGTAATTAATTAGAGGGGAGTTGTAAAATAAAAAAAAATTACGAATATATTATAGAAATAATAATTACAAAAGTAATTAGAGTGATTTGTAAACTTCTGAAAATTTAATCGAAATCTGACCATTTATTGATTTTTGCAAGAAGTTTTAAATGAATGTGTTTTTCACCAGTAAAAGAATGAGCTGCGGAATAATACGTTTGCCGAAGTAAACTGGTAAAAATTTGGTTACCCGCTGATGGTAGGGAACGTGGAGGGGAGAAAGGTTTTTAATGAAAATGTCGAACGTGTTAGAAGGGTTTTTTGTTTTTTTTAATAATTAAAAATAATTTAATCTTTCCTTTTAATAATAAGGTAAACATTTGAACGATAAAACTTTGTTTTTATTAAGTTTGGGGCTTTTTAACATCATTCTATGCTGTTTTTTTCAGCGAACGAGGGGAGGTGTCTAGATTAAACATAGCCTTTAACTCCTTAATATTTACGATATATATTTACCATTTAAACGTTATCTTTAGTAGATAGGCGCATTTGAGTAGATCTTCGTCTAATATTCGAGTGATCTTATTAAACAAAAAATGTTTTCGAACCTGCATCCCCCTTTTCAAGAGGAACAGTCGTTTACCGACTTTGTCGAATACTGCCTTTAAACACAATCCTTACCGTCACAGATTCTCGAATGTTCATATCTGCCACGTTTTGTATACAAGACGCAAACAAAACAATTTCTGAAGAAGTAATAGATTTTTTTATTCATCAATCAAACATACTTTTCTATCGGTTTAATAAATACAAAATCTATTAATTCTTTAAAATTATACATACACACCTCCATATATATGTATTTAATTTATGTATTTTAACATTATTTTTGATAGATACTCTTTTAAGTAGGAATTACGTTTTTTTATTAAACAATATATATATATTTAGGCTTTAGCGGGCTGAATATATCTTTCGAGAAATTTTTGTTATGTACATATGCGTGATTTGACAGGATTCGAACCTGCGACCCCTAACGACACAGTGGAAGCCATGAATTGATCTGATGCGTCTTAGACCGCTCGACCACGAATGATTTCACAGTCTAAACGAAACTGAATTAAGCGTTATATACAAATGTATACACGAGCTGGTAGAGTTATTTAAAAACCTAATATCAACTCAAATACGAGTATCTATTAAAAATAATGTTCAAATAAATAGATGAAATATGTTGGTTGTTAATCCATTTTGTAAATATCGGGAACATTCCGTAATATATATATATATATATATATATATATATATATTTGGGTTGTTTTAATATATATATATATATATATATATATATATATATATATATATATATATATATATTAAAATGGAATCTTTCTTTCTCTAGAAAATTTAATTCATCTTATACTTTTATTGAAACCACCACTACTAAAAGCGTATTTGTTACTTTTCTAATCGTTACTATAACACAACTATATTTCATCTCTTATTTCGTCAGATGTGATTTTTTTCCATCACCCACCCGCCATCTATCGAAAGGAAAACAGCCAGGTGTCTTTTTAATGAACAATCAAAAAGTACGACGAATGTTTACCTTGTTCTTCGTTTCACCGGAAATCTTTTTTTACGCGATGTAATCAAAATCGCAAAATTCCAGATGGCTCGCTGATCCCTCTGATTACTCGAAAGCATTTGTTTCATATTCTAGTTGAGTCCACATCCTAATTAAGTTGTTATTCAGATGCTAATTGACATGTGAAATTGGCGAGGTCTTAATTAAATCAAAAGGGAGATAATTCGTTTCCTTGTTATTTGATTGGGTCAGTTTGGCCTTTGTTTGTTTATCCAACAGAGTCCGGTCTCTGGAGGGGAATGTTGGCTGGATGCGGCACGCGTCTCCTGTGATTGATTCGTTTACCAGAAATAAATTATTTTAACACTTTATCACAAACTGAGATACGAGCCTCAAAAACGGATCAGTTAAAAAAAGAGAATCGGAAGAAATATGTCAAAGTTGATTTGAGTTCAGAATTAATTCAGAAGATATTTCCTTTCTTTCTTTCTTTCTTTCTTTCTTTCTTTCTTTCTTTCTTTTTCTATCTTTCTTTTTCTTTCTTTCTTTCGCACTTTCTTCTTATTCGCTCTTTTTTCGTTTATTTTTCCCTACTGTATGATTTGCACCCATCTTCTTTGTTTTTTGTTTTTCTTTCTTTTTTGACGTTTTCTTCAAATTTCGGCTTTTTCTTATTTTTTGGTTCTCTCTTTCTTTTTTGGCTCTTTCTTTCTGTTTTTTCTGTTTCGTTCTTTTTTAGCTCTTTCTTTCTTTTTTGTCGGTTTCCTTCTTTTTTGACTATTTCTTTCTTTTTTGTCTGCTTCTTTCATTTTTGGCTCTTTCTTTTTTGTTTGTTTCTTTTTTTACTCTTTCTTTTTTGGCTCTTTGTTTTTTGTCAGTTTCTTTCTTTTTCACTTTTTCTTTCTTTTTTATTTGTTTCTTTCTATTTTGACTCTTTCTTTTTTCTGTATCTTTCTTTTTGGCTCTTTGTTGTCAGTTTCTTTCTTTTTTACTATTTCTTTCTTTTTTGTTTGTTTCTTTCATTTTTGGCTCTTTCTTTATATCAGTTTCTTTGTGTTTCGAATTTTTTTTCTTTTTTATCAGTTTCTTTCTTTTTTTACTCTTACTTGTTTTTGTTTGTTTCTTTCTTTTTTGACTCTTTATATTTTTCTGTTTCTTTCTTTTTTGGCTCTGTTTTTTGTTAGTTTCTTTCATTTTTGTCAGTATCTTTCTTTTTTGCTTTTTTTAACAGTTTCTTTCTTTTTGAATATTTCTTGCTTTTCTGTCAGTTTCTTTCTTTTTTGATTTTTTTCTTTCTATTTGGTCATTTTCTTTTTTACTCTTTCTTTCTTTTTTGTCAGTTTTTTTTACTTTTTTTGTCAGTTTCTTTATTTTTTTGCTGTTTTTTTCTTTTTTGTCAGTTTCTTCCTTTTCTTTTCTTTTTTTTTGTCTATTTCTTTCTGTTGGCATTTTTCCTTTTTTATCAGTTTTCTTTTTTTGGCTCTTTCTTACTTTTTTAGGCTCTTTTTTTTTGGTTCCTTTTTTTATCTGTTTTCTTCTTTTTTGCTCTTTCCCTTTTTTGTTCTTTCTTTTCTTTTTTGGTATTTTCTTTTTTGTCTGTTACTTTTTTTGCTCTTTCTTTTTTCTGTTTCTTTCTTTTTGGCTCTTTCTTTTTTGTCTGTTACGTTCTTTATTTTCTATTTCATTTTTTGGCTATTTCTTTCTTTTTGGATTTTTCTTTCTTTTTTGACTGTTTCTTTCTTTTTTGACGTTTTCTTTTTTTTCGACTTTTCTTTTGTTTTTGGCTCTTTTTTCTTTTTTGTTTTTTCTTTCTGTTTTGCCGATTTTCCTTTTTTATCAGTTTTCTTCTTTTTGGCTCTTTCTTTCTTTTTTTGCTCTTTCTTTTTTGTCTGTTTTCTTTTTTTTTTTTTGCTCTTTCCTTCCTTCGCTCTTTTTTTCCTTTCTTAGGCATTTTTTATTTTGTCTGTTTCTTTCTTTTTGGCTTTTTCTTTTTTGTCTGTTACTTTTTTTGTCTGTTTATTTTTTATGTTTCTTTCTTTTTGGCGTTTTTCTTTTGGGTGGGCTTTTTCTTTCTTTTTTGTCTGTTTCTTTCTTTTTTGGCTCTTTCATTTCTTTTTGTTTGTTTCTTTTTGGCTCTTTCTTTCGCTATTTTCATTCGATATTTTTGTTCTTTCCTTTTTCTTTCGCTATTTTGTTTTATTCACTCTGTTTTTGGTATTTTTACGCGCTCTTTCTTTTGTTTAATCTTTATTCTTGCTATTTTGTTCCTTTCTGGCTCATTCTTTCAGTTTTAGCTCTTTACTTCATTCGATTTTCGCTTTTTTTGCTCGCTCTTTTGTCTGCTTTTACATTCTTTTGCTCTTTCTTTCATAAATCTTTCTTTCTCTCTTTTACTCTTTTCTTTGTTCTTTCTTTCAAAACGAATCCGAATTTCATTCACAGTTATTTTCCTTGTTATTTCCTTGTTATTTTCTTTAATATTTTGAATAAAATTTCTTCAAATTTACACACATACAAGCACCGATCTCTCTCTCCCTCTCTCTCCCCTTCTGTATATATATATATATATGTATATATATATATATATATATATATATATATATATATATACCAGTGCACAGTTGTATTAAAAGGTGTTCAATGCAATTACATATATTGTAGAACTTTAGAATATTTTTCATTTGTAAACGAGTTATTACGCGACCTAGGTTTCTAAAACGAGGTGTTTCCAGGCGATTTGCAAATCACCTGAAGACACCACATGGTACAAACCTAGGTGGCGTAATAACTTGTTTGCAAATGAAAAATATTCAAAAGTTCTACAATATATATATATATATATATATATGATATATATGTGATATATATATATATATATATATATATATATGTGTGTGTGTGTGTGTGTGTGTGTGTGTGTGTGTGTATTCTCTAGATTCAATAATTCGTACCTTTCACATCTTATTTGGTTTAAATAAATCCTACTAAGCCAGGGTGCTAAAGCAATTCAGCCCATTAATTCATGTCGTTAATTTTTTGAAAGTGTTTTGTGAAGCTATCATTCAAAACCAAGATTGTTTACCAAAACTTTTGGTCAACGATGTTTGTGAATTTTCATACATTTTTGTTATCTCTTTCTTATGAAATCTTTCATACAACAAATGTTATTTTGTTTTTTCTTTATATTTTCTTCTATAATTTTCAGATTTAAAAAAATTCAATATTTTACTTTTTTCCTTCTTCATTTCTTTTTTCTTTTTTCCATCTTCACTCGGAAAGTTTTTTTTTTTATCTTACCACTTCTATTTTTCCATTGTGATCATTGTTATCTACAGAACTTTCTATTTGTAAGATAAGTATTAACATTGCAGCTTTCTAGCCTTTACTAGAAAATTCAACCAAATAATTTTAGCAGAAATTGGTAAATACATACTAACATGTGCGGAATATAATTTGCATGCAGTAACATTTAGAAATATTAGTAATATAGGCAAGTTGTATATGCTTATATCTGATATTATTATTTTCTTAATGTTATGCCTGTTCAGGACAGAGGCGGCCATGACTCATCGCAAATTCCTTTTCATTATTATGATGCTAATTACCATGACTCAGTGGGTTAAGATCGTGGTGTGAGTTCCCGTAGCATTATCCACATTTTGAATTTAGTGTTTTTCTGTTATTAGACCGGTTGACAACAAAAGCAAGAAAGCCCAGTCTACACTGCTATTTAACGCACAATTTTTATATTATATATTAACCCAATATAAGATCCAAGAGCTACTTAAAGTAGATGTTATTCAATGATTTTATTGATTTGTTTTTTTTTTTTTTTTTTTGACAGGTTATTTAAAGCCCACAATTTTTTTTTAAATTGCAAGAATTGTTAGAAATAATAAAGTTTTACCAACACCAATTGACCGATATTTGTGGAGAGAGAAGAGGTGGATTAATACTATTCCCAAATGTATTTGCGTGTAAGTAAATATAAAGAACAGGACTGGAATCTGAACTCGGTTCACCGGCTTCTCATTCAGAGTTGTTATCCATTACACTACCCTCATATCTAAACTTACAGCACCTAGCATTCCCAGGCTGAATGAGAATATTTTAAGGGAATAACTCAGTTTGTCAGTTAAGTGCCTTCCGTGATACACGCTTTGGGCGATCATGTCTCAAAAGACTGACTGGGCAGAAGATTATCCCGCAGTAGGTTGCCATTGCTTTCTGCGGTAGACTGGTTGCCGACCAAGGCTAAAGAACTCAATCTATCCTATTATTAAACCTATAACTGGAGAGAAGAGACGGAACTATGCCTTTCCCAAGGGTATTTTTGCGTAAGCAAATGAAAGGAATTCAACTGGAATTCAAACTCTGCACCCCGATTTGTCGTTTCGACTCGATATCCACTGCGCCACAACGCACATCCAAGGGCATAAGTGGTGGAAATAAAAATCCTGTATTATGAGAATATGTAAGATATGTTACGGTTACATGAAGAGTTTAAGATCATAGTGATTAGGAAGTATCATCTCCGGAGCCCGTTCTACAAAGAAACAGTGGTTGGAAATAAGCTTATTTCACTTGTAAGAAGGACTACTCCTCATTCTTCCTTGCAGCTGAAATATAAAGGAAAAACCGGTGGAGATAAGATACATATTTAAGCTTTTCTCAATGACATCTGGATGCGAGGGTGATGTAATCGATGGCAGTTCGAAATGAGAAACCAGAGAACCTAGTTCGAATCCCAGTCTGGTTCATTACATTCACTTACATGCAAATACCCTTGGAGAAGTTTTGAATTCATCCCCTATTTCATATATTTTTCAGAATTAGAATTGTTTTTAAAGGATAGCAATTAATATTTCACATACATGTTCTACTATGTAGTAGGGCATCTATATGGAGCATTGCTTGTTATTCTTAAAAAAAAAAAACAACAACTTTTTAATGCAATATTCACTCGCCAACAAATAAATAAATAAATAAATAAATAAAATAATAGAATTAGTTTTACGATCCAAAATACTTTTTCGGCTTTAAATAACCGATAAAGAGTTGATAGAACGTAAAAATTCTTTTTCAAAAGAAAATCACTCAAGGGCATTTGCAGGGAAGGGGAAGCAACCAAGTAGCCCGAAATATAATCTCGCAGTATCTACTTTCCATACCGATATTTGTTAAACTATCCGCCCATCAAAAGAACGTGTTTAGGAAAAATGAAAAAAGATGGAGATAATTCTATTCTCTGTCTTTCTCGTTTTGTTGTTTTCATTTTATTCTGTTTTGATTTCATTTTCTTTAAAATAACATGTTATTTTAAAAAAAAAATTCTTTTAAGATCTTATGTATGCATCGCCTTCCTCCGACACTTAGGTTTTACTTCGTCGTGGAATTTCATTGATTTCTCTTTCCTAACTTCTTTCTTTCTTTCTTTCTTTCTTTCTTTCTTTCTTCCTTCCCATCCTTCGTTTCTATCCTTCCTTCCCACCTTCTCTTTCTTCTTTCTCTTCGTTCGTTCGTTTCCATTCTTCCCTCTTTCTCTTTTTCTTCCTTCCTCTTCATCTTTCTATCCTTCTCTTATTTTTTCTTTTCCTTCCTTCCTTCCTTCCTTTTGATATTTCCCTCTTTCTCTTTCTTTCACCCTTCCTTATCATCTTTCTCTTCATCTCTTGTTATTTTTCATTCCTTCCTTCCTTTTCATTCTTCCCTTCTCATTCTTTCTATCTTCCTTTTCACCTTTCTTTCCTTCCCTTACTTTTTCTCTTTCTTCCTTTCTTTCGATTATTCCCTCCTTCTTTTACTTTCTTCCTTCTCTTCTTTTCTTTTTCGTTTCTTCCTTTTTTCTTTTCTTTTCTTTTCGTCCTTCCTCTTTTTTCACCTTTCCCCCTTCTCTTACTTCTCTTCATTCCTTCTCCTCCTTTCTTCTTTCAACCCTTCCTTCCTTCCTTTTGGTTCTTTCTTTCTTTCTCTTACTTTGTCTTTCTTCCTTTTCTTCTTTTCTATTTCGGTTCTTTCTTCTTTCTTTCTTTTTCATCCTTCCTCTTTTTTCATATTCCCCCTTCTCTTACTTCTCTTCCTCCCTTCCTTCCTTCCTTCCTTCCTTTTGATTTTTCCCGCCTCTTTCTTTTTTCCTTCCTTTCACCTTTCTCTCCTTCTCTTACTTTTTCTCTTTTCCTTCCTTCCTTCCTTCCTTCCTTCCTTCCTTCCTTCCTTCCGATTCTTCCCGCCTCTTTCTTTTTTCCTTCCTTTTCACCTTTCTCTCCTTCTCTTACTTTTTCTCTTTTCCTTCCTTCCTTCCTTCCTTCCTTCCTTCCTTACTTCCTTTCGATCCTTTTATCTTTCTCTTTTTTTTCTTTCTCTTTTCTTTTTCGTTTCTTCCTTCTTTCATTCCTTTTCATCCTTCCTCTTTTTTCATCTTTCCCCACTTCTCTTCCTTCCTTCCTTCCGATTCTTCCCGTCTCTTTCTTTTTTCCTTCCTTTTCACTTTTCTCTCCTTCTCTTACTTTTTCTCTTTTCCTTCCTTCCTTCCTTCCTTCCGATCCTTTTAGCTTTCTCTTTTTTTCTTCTTTCTCTTTTCTTTTTCGTTTCTTCCTTCTTTCATTCCTTTTCATCCTTCCTCTTTTTTCATCTTTCCCCACTTCTCTTCCTTCCTTCCTTCCTTCGTTCCTTCCCGCCTCTTTCTTTTTCCTTCCTTTTCACCTTTCTCTCCTTTTCTAACTTTTTCTCTTTTCCTTCCTTCCTTCCTTCCTTCCTTCCTTCCTTCCTTCCTTCCGATCCTTTTATCTTTCTCTTTTTTCTTCTTTCTCTTTTCTTTTTCGTTTCTTCCTTGTTTCATTCCTTTTCATCCTTCCTCTTTTTTCATCTTTCCCCACTTCTCTTCCTTCCTTCCTTCCTTCCTTCCTTCCTTCCTTCCTTTCTTCCTTCCTTCCTTCCTCTCTACGCCCCTTTCTTCCCTCTTGTACGGACTGGCACAGTTACTGGAACAATTGAACAAAAGACCAAATATATAATCGCTGTATCGATTTAAACGAGAATAATGTTTTAAATCTTCATTCTTCCATTCAAGTAAAAATCGTTACGAAACGTCAATGCAGAACATCAAGAACATTTTTGACAGTTCTTCTGTATTAGCTCGTTTGCTTCTACGGCTTCTACCATCTCTTCGATTTTCCCCTTGTATTGTCTTTAACCTTGATTCAACGTTTTTCTGTCACGAGTTACCAATATTGAAACCGAGGAATTCACTATGTATTTTTTCCAGAAAAAAAAGTTTGGTAGGGATCATTGAATAAACACAACTATATCAATAATCTCCCATAAGATCAAACTTGATTTTACAACGCATAGATTGATTAGTTAAATAAGCATATTTCATTCGGTAATTATGATATATGCCACTCAGAAATACGTAAGCGTTTTAGGGCTGTTGTTTTTGTTCTTGTATTCATTATTGTAACAGCCAAGTTTTTTTTATGACCGACGGTGAAATAAAGCAACTAGGGAATTTCTGTCTGTTAAGAAATATGTAGCACAAAATAAAAACTTAAAAAGTACAGAAAATATATTTATGCTTTGCTGCTAAATTAAAGCAATGGTACAAATCCTGGTTAGTCACTAAGTTTTTCCCTGGTTGAATCCTCTTCATATCATTCTTATGAAACTGAGCGTGTTTCTACGTGTATGATATTAAAAGGGTTTCTTACATACGAAATCTTGGTTTGTGTTTCCCTTCTATTCTGAAAATTTCTCGCGAACATGAGCGTATCATCCAGAATCCAATAAACTACTTAGCAGTCATATAAATCAGAATCAGGAGAAAATGTATTGGGTGATATTTAAAAGCTAATTAATAACAATTAGAAGTCCGAATAATATATCGGTCGACATATGGTGATAATTACAACATAGTAAAACAAGTACTGTGTAAAATAATTAAAATTAGTAATACTCGTTAAAATAAACCCAACAGCGCCTTTGATATATCTTTTTATTGCCTATTCATGCACTTAAACAGGGATGGCCTATGTTTTTACACGAGGTATTGAATGCATTAACTAAGGAATGAAGGAATAAGCAAAATTATAATCTCTTTCTATGTGCCGTGTCCCTTCAGAGCGTCAGTAATCATGGGTTTCCACTACTCCTTGTCCTTCGTAGCTCAGAGTAAAGTTTGTCTTTTTTTTATATGTCCTAATCCCTGTTCCGTCAAGCATTTGCGCAAAACCGTTAGATAGTGTATTTACTGTTTCCCATTGTCCATTTTACTTTTAGTATGTCTTGTGAGAGTCACATTTTCTAAGCTTACTTTCTTCATTATGCGCTTAAGGAATTTCACCTATCTCTTTCTGATGCTACATATTGTTTCAATTTTCGTTATTGTTGGAATCTTGACAACAATATCTATCTATCTATCTATCTATCTATCTATCTATCTTGTAACTTACCTTTCATGGAAATAGTTGCACGTTTCACCTCTATTTCAGATATCACGTGATCTATCTATCTATCTATCTATCTATCTATCTATCTATCTATTATCGCAAACCATAAATGTGGGTCAGCAGTGGATGGTGCCCTTCGTTTTACGTTTATGCATGAGATTTCTGTACTACATGCACTTGTGTTGAACTATTAGCCATTCAAGTACTGAACAAACTGGACTAAGATTTGTTTTAAGTGATCAGTTGCTCGTGCGGCGCAAAGCACACACTCTCTATCAAAACAATATAACATATATATAGGTGTTCTGTGTGTTAGGCGTTTGTGCTGATCGCATGTTATATTATCCCGAAGTGACCTCCCTGGAGCCTTAAATACTTTGGATACCACACAATATACATATACATTGGGGTGAAACGATTAAAAAAATGCAATTGATGTTGGATTTTATGATTTTTGATGACATTAAAGAAAAATGGGCCAAAGCTTACATTAGAAAAAAATATTCCACTTGAACAGCTTCTTTTCGAGAACCGGTATTTTGTGAAACTGACTCTGCTTTCCCGATCATTTTCATCTGAATTTCCCAAGTTTATGGTCAACCGTTATCTATCCTACACATCCTCATCATCTGTATTTACTTCCTAACCTTGGTTCATGTAACAACGTCATTTACCAATCCTCTTCCATCAGTGGATCTGTAAACATTTTGTAAAAGATAATATCTTTTGTGTGAATGTTTTGAGCTTCCTAGTATGACCAAGAGTAACAGACGGATTTAGTATAAGCAGTTGAGTATATTATTAGGCGAAGCTGTAAGAAGTCGGAATGCTTGGTTGTCAGCAAGAGACATCCCGAGGTGGGAGATACGTATTAGGGATGTCAAAATGAACAAAATTTAGACGTATTTATACGGCTAGCGTCCTAACAGGATATGGGAAATATGACACGGTAATGCGTAAGCAGATAGCATTTGCAAAGAATCTAAAAAATATTAAAACGCCATAGAATATTTTTAGAAATAAAGAAAAATGAACTGATATGCAATGACTTTGTAGCGAGTAAGAAATTAATTAAAATCAACTCTCTTCTTCACTTTTACAAAAATTCCCAGCGACGTCTGAAATCCTGGCTTTTCCTAAATAGAAAAGGATTGACCATCTGCTTTAAAAAAAGAAAGCCAAGACCACATTTTGCAAGTAGGTGTTAAAATGATTTTTGATGAATGGGATGGCAATATCAAAAATAACTTCGCGAGTAAGTGCGAAAAACCTAGACGACAATAAAAGGACTTCATCAACGTCAGTCAGGTAGAGAATCAGATGGGAGCCGCGAGGCAAACATCTACTTCAACTTCAGCGACTCGGGTATTGTCCTTTTTCTCTTTATCTCTTTCAACAATTACTACTACGAACATTTAAAACGAACTCTACCCTTAATCTCTTAATAATGTTTCTAATTACACATTAACTCCTATAACTTATGTTAGTCTTTCCCTTTAATAAATTTCTATTTTAAAATGCAAAATGTATATTTTATTTTTACACTATTCCACACATTCCATCCTGCCGGCAATTAACCTTCTGATAATAATTCTGCATACATCCTGTAGTTCGGTTATGTCTGATACAAGGCCGAATCAAAGAAACATTAACCAGCTCCCAACACTACGAGTTCAAACGAAAGATATGTATTTATTTTTAACGATGCATAATGAGAACACTATAAACAGAGCAACGAGAAAGAATTGCAAGGAAAATTATACTTACAATCAGAACGAAAAAAGTAGAAATTTTGTGATGCATAATGACAAAAGAAGGTCTGGAGAACTTAACGGTCACAAGGCATACTGAATACTAGCTAAACAGGTACGAAAAAGCATACCCAACGAGAGCGCGTGAATGGATTGAGAGGATGTAGATTTAAAGAGATGGTAAAGTGTTAAAAAGTATGTGCGCAAATAAAAGACAGAGAGCAATGAACACAATGTACTGAAGAGATTTGTCACATAAAAGGTGTTCTTTACAAGATGACGACACAAATATTGATGTTATATACATCTAAAAATATTAACAACAGTATCAGTGATAGTGGTATTTTACAGAGAGCTGTAAAAATATATAAAAAATGAAAAATCACAATAGCAAAACAGTCATGTGAATCTTTGTTTCTATCTATCTATCTATCTATCTATCTATCTATCTATCTATCTATCTCAGTCTATTCATTATCTATCTATTTATGTGTATACTTCTGAGATGAAGTAGTATTTACATTATTATTTAGATTTTTCTGGCTGTTGTCTTCATCTTTATTGCCATATTCATATTCACAACGTTCAGAGTGTAAAAAGAGTTGGTTAGACCCAGTGAATTGGTCCAAAGTGTCGTGAGTTCAATACCTGGATACAGCAGTGGTGAACAAATAACTTAGAGAGTTGTGTTAAAGGAAGATGACAAAGACATCTGGGGGTAACTTGGCTCATGGAACGAGAACAATATACCCCAGTGATCGAAATAAAGGGTTCAGGTCGAAATTCCAATCACCTGAAGAAGGCCGGTGTGTAAAACGGCCGAAGCATTGTAAATATGAATATGGCAATAAAGATAAGGACTACTGTCTGAACAAAGAAAATAATCTATCTATCTA